>CBVK0101717721.1:0-10004 GCA_900067695.1 Picea abies | reverse complement strand
GCATACATCTTGCAAGGTGAACTTGGGAAAATCAAGTCGAGGCCTAGCTATTGGAAATGAAGAAATATTTCTAGCTGCATGATTATCCCTCCAGGATAGAAATAAGAACTGCAACCTACCACTTGCAAGGAAGGCAATCATGTGGTGGGATAACCTTAAGCTAGAAAAACACCTTAATGAGAGGAAGGTCTCATGGAGTTAATTCAAAGGATATTTCCAAGAGAAATGTTTTTCTGGGCATTACTAAGTGAGGAAGATGAAAAAGTTCTTTGAACTCAAGTTGGGAAGCAAGACAATGGATGAATATGAGAAAATTTTCTTTGAGTTGTTGAAGTATGTTGCCTTCATCAAGGATGAGAAAGTCAAAATCCAAAGATTTTTGAGTGGGTTACCTTCATCAAGGATGAGAAAGTCAAAATCCAAAGATTTTTGAGTGGGTTACATTCCTTCTACAATGACAATATACAATATGATAACCCCAAGAATTTGGAGGAGAACGTAAGGAGAGAAAAACATATTTATGATCAAATCATGGGTATGTCAGTCTTCCAAAAATCTTGGAATGAAAAAATGAAAGGAAAGAGGGATCAAAGGCAAAAAGGTTTTAAGCCACCCTTCAAGAACAAATCCCAAGCAAATCATCAAGGAAAATCAACCCAAAATGAGCACAAGAAAATAGATTCATTTAGGAAAAGGCCAAGGCAACAACCTATACAATGTTGGGGANNNNAGGAAAAGGCCAAGGCAACAACCTATACAATGTTGGGGATGTGAGGGAAACCACTTATATAGGGACTGCCCTCACAAAGGTGAAAGAATGAGGATTGTCCATGACATTCAGGAGGCTAAAATAGTTGAAGATATGGGAGGAAGAATGCCAAGGATTTATGCAGCCTTGGACAACAAGCAAGTAGAGTATCAATCTCCCATGATTGAAGTGGAAGGTAAGATTGATAACCAACCCATAACAATTTTAATTGATTCCGGAGCTAGACATAGTTACATAAACTCTAATGTTGTTGAAAGATTTCACTTGCAAAGGAGGAAGCATAATAAATCTTAGTTAGTCCATCTAGCCACAGGGGCTGAGAGAAAGATCAATGAGTTGGTTAAATATTTCCCAATAGACATGAATGAACTCAAAACAAAGGTAGATGTGAACATCATACCATTGGGTTCATATGACTACCTAATTGGCATGAACTGGTTGGAAAAACACCATGTTGTCTTAGACTGTTATAACAAGACAATGACTTGTCTTGATGAGGGAGGGAAACATGAAAAGATTCAAGGCATTCCAAGAGCTGTAACTATTAGAGAAGTTTCAACCATGCAGTTGAAAAAGAGTTTCAGGAAGGGATGCCAAATTTTCGCAGCCCATATGGAAGAGACAACCAGAGACAAAGTGACAAGTATTGAAGACCATCCAGTCTTGAAAGATTTTTAAGATGTTTTTGGGGAAATCCCAGGATTGCCACCAGAGAGAGACATTGATTTCTCTATTGATTTGGTGGCAGGAGCTACCCTAGTGTCCAAGACACCTTAGATAATGGATACACCATAATTGAAGGAGTTACAAATGCAACTTGAAGAGTTGTTAAAGAAGGGCTATATACGCCCAAGTGTGTCACCTTGGGGGGGCCTAATTCTTTTTGTGAAGGAGAAAGATGGAACCTTAAGGCTATGCATTGATTTCGGATAGTTGAATAAAGTCACAATAAAGAATAAATATCCTTTGCCAAGGAATTTTGATCGTTTTTATCAGTTGGAAGGTGCAAGAATATTTTCCAAGATTGACTTGAGACCAGGTTATCATCAAGTGAGGATACAAAAAGAAGATATCAACAAGACAACATTTAGAACAAGATACATGTATTATGAATTATGGTCATGCCTTTTGGACTATCAAATGCCCCAGTTGTTTTCATGTTCCCGATGAATGGAGTGTTAATGGTGTACCTGAACAAGTTTGTGATTGTGTTCCTGGATGATATACTCGTCTATTCAGGGACAAAATAAGAGCATGGGAAATATTTAAGAATGGTGCTACAAGTTTTGAGAGAGCACAAGTTGTATGCCAAACTAAGTAAGTGCATCTTTTATCAAAAGAATATTCACTACTTGGGGCATATTATATCAGCAGATGAGGTAACAGTTGATCTCGAGAAAACAAATGCCATTAAGGGATGGTCAGAGCCAAGAAATGTCAATGAGGTCAAATCATTTATGGGTATTGTAGGTTATTACCAAATATTCATAAAGGGGTTTTGAAATATTGCATTCCCAATCACTTATTTGCAAAAGAAGGGAGTGAAATTCGAGTGGACTTCCAAGTGTGAAGAAAATTTTCAGCAGCTGAAAGACATATTGATAAGTGCATCCATATTGAAGATTACAAACCCATATGAATATTTTGTAGTGTGCACTAATGCATGCAAGGAAGGGCTCATTGGAGTCCTCACTCAAAAAAGAGCATGTGGTGTGCTATGAGTCTATAAAACTAAAAGAGCATGTGGTGTGTTATGAGTCTAGAAAACTAAAATAGCATGAAACGAATTATACTAACATGAATTGGAATTAGAAACCATTATTCATGCATTAAAAATGTAGAGACATTACCTTATGGGGAGAATATTTGAGTTGAGGACAAACCACTGTGGTCTGAAGCATTTGTTTAGACAACCAACATTAAATGTCAGGTAAACTAGATGGTTGGAATTTCTGAGTGAATATGACTTTGAAATTAAGCATATAAAAGGAAAGGAAAATCAGGTGGCTGATGCACTCAGCATAAGAGCTCATGAAATGCATTTTTCAGCCATTAGAATGTTCAACACATAATTAAGAGACAAAAGTTTAAAGGCTGTGAATTTAGATCAACAATATATAAAAATAAAAGAGACATTACAACAAGGCAATTTACAACAAAAAAATAATTATTATGAGCTGAAAGAGGATGGAATCTTCATGTACAAAGGGAAAATATATGTGTCAAATTCTGGAGAGCTGAAAAATATAGTGCTAAGGTAAATGCATAATGTGCCATATGTTGGGCACGCAGAATATCAAAAGACAGTTGTTGTTGTAAGAAGCCAATACTTTTTGCCAAGAATGAAGAAAGAAGTGGCTAATTACATAGCCAAGTGTCTAGAATGCCAAAAGGTGAAAACATAGCATAGACATCCAGTGGGGTTGCTACAACCATTGTCCATTCTTGAGTGGAAATGGGAAGTGATTACAATTTAATTTATTACAAAGCTACCCAGAACAGTGAAACAACAAGATTCCATCATGGTGGTGGTAGATAAATTAAACAAGGCAACACATTTTATTCATGTGAAGACAACACACAAGGCAACAAATGTTGTAGAGATATACATGAAAGAAGTTGTCAGGCTACATGGGTTGCCTAAGGAAATTGTTTCAGATAGAGATCCAAAATTCACATATAATTTTTGGAAAGGTTTGTTCAAAGGATTTGGAACAAAATTAAATCTCAATACAACATATCACCCAGAGTCATATGGGAAAACATAGAGGACTAACATAATCATTGAAGACATGCTCAAAATGTATGTGATGGACCAACCATCAAAGTGAGAATATTATATCCGCTTAGTAGAGTTTGATTACAATAATGTGTATCAAGCCTCATTAAAAATGAGCCCATTTGAAGCACTGTATGGCAAGAAGTGTAACACACCAGTGAGTTGGGATAACCTAGTAGACAGGGCTATCATTGGGCTAGATTTGTCAAAGGAAATGGAAGAGTAGATGAGATGGATCAAGTAGAATTTAGAGGCTTCCCAGGATATACATAAAACTTATGCAGACAAGAACAAAGTTTTTAGAGATTTGAAAGTGGGCAAATATGTTTTTCTAAAAGTGAAAGAGAAAAGAAGTTCACTAAGTTTGGGTTGTTGCCCAAAGTTGGTAGAAATATATTGTGGGCCTTTTGAAATCTCAGAGAAGATAGGGTCAATTGCATGCATTCTAGCATTGTCTTCATCCATGAAAGTGCATAATGTTTTTCATGTGTCATTATTAAGGAAATATGTTCCTAACTCCAATCACATAATTGATTGGACTGTGATCTAGGTGGAAAACAAAGGGGATTTCCGGGTGGAACCATTACTCATCCTAGACCAGAAATTCGTGCACGCGGTGCTCAAATCATTGCATGCATTGGGAATAGTTTTCACATACAGTACAAAGGTTGTTGTCCATACCATGAATATTTGTTGTGTGCGGTACAAAGGCTGTTGTATGCGCAATTTGTCTTAGTGAGGACACAACAATCATGTTCATTTCAAATGATGTAGATGCATTTAATTATATGGTATTGGATGATGGTTAAATCTGTGTATAATTCCTAACTGGTAAGCTACAGGAATTTAGTCAACAGAAAATTTTTGAATTTATCTGTATATTCCACAAGTAATGTTCCTCGGTTAAGTTGGGGGAAGTTACATGTTCTCCAACATACATCCGACTATCTATATGATAGTGCAGTTCCAATTCTCAATGACTCCATTCTGTTGTGGAGAGTAAAGTGTAGTAAACTGTCTTTTAATACCATGTTTAGCACACAAATTTTTGAATTTTTTTGAACATAATTATCCGACCATTATTATATCTAAGAGTAGTAATGTAACAACCTAACTCTTTTTCCACTAATGCTTTAAACTTTTGAAATTCATTAAACACATTAGATTTCAATTTTAGAAAGTACACCCACATTTTCCTATTGTTGTCATCAAAAAAAATAAGGAAACACATATTACAAGTGATGGATTTCGTATTCATTGGTCCACAAACATTTGCAAGAGAGAGCTAAAGGACTCTCTTTGCTCTCTGAGCTTGTCCTTCATCAAATGGAGCTTTCTATTACTTCCCTACCTGGAAATCTCCACAAACACCCCACATATGCATGCTCCATGACTTGTTTGGTGTCAACTAGTCTCAACAGTTCATGATCTTCCACACCAAGAGCAATAGTATTCTTGGTCTCTTTTTCAACACTTTAACATTTGTGATTGTTAAAGATGACACTTAAATTGGGGAAATGCCTCATAATCTGATTAACTGAGACTAGATTAAGATCCATTCTTGGCACATTGTACACATTGAGGAAAATCAATATTTTTCCTCCAAAATAAATCTACTCATTCCCTTTGCCTAGTATAATGAACTCTTTCCCACTATCGAATCCAACTAAATTGTTAGAGGAATTACAAGTATAATATACTTCATGAACTAGTCGTGCATGTTGGTGAGGTGTTCTGATGCACCTGAATCTATGTACCAAGCTGAAGACTTGGGCTAATATGCTTATCTCTTAGCCATGATTGCATAAAAAGTTGACTCCTTCTCCTATGCACGATATGTGATATAAGCCGTTTGTTGAGGCCCTCCCTAGTTGGTTTTTTGATTAACCAACCTCTTTATACAATGCTTCCTCGTATGGCCTACCCTGCCATAGTAATGACATGTGATGCCCTTCAAACTCTTAGTTGCATCCTCATCCATACCTTTCCCTTTCTTCTTTTCCCATTTTCCTTTACCCATGACATTAGCTACAAAGGATTATTTTGTACCTTTTGCATCACTGCTACTACCAAACTATTTTTTCCATTTGTCAAGTTGTTAGAGCTTATTGCACAACTCTTCAAACTTTAGATCAACTTTCGTAGTGGCAATGTTTAGGGTTTCAATAAAGTGTTCATAAACATGTGATAACATTTTCAGCGTAATTACCACCATTTCCTCCTCTTCCATTTTTTGACCAATGTTCAACAATTGTTCTTTGATATCCTTAATCTTCAGTAAATGTTATTGTAATGATGTATTCTCATCCATTGTGATAAAAAACAACATTTTCTTTGGAAAGAAGGCTTTGCTCTTGTCCGAAGTTTCATGAAACTCTTGCAAATGCTTCCAAATTGTTGTTGAAGCATCCCCTATCTAGAATTTAGGGAGCATTTCATCCATTACGAACAATTTAGTTAGCATCACTCCTTCTTTATCTCGCTTATCACACTTAACTTGGTCTTTACCTGCAGTTGTTGGTCGAGTATCTTTACTTAGGACAATATCAACCTAGCACTTGTACTCAAATATGGCCAAAATATGTTCCTTCCACATATTATAGTTCTTACAAGAGAATCTATGTCTATCTCCTAGCATGATGTTGGGTAAAGAGGTCATTGCCACAAATACAAAATACAAAAATATATATTCAAACATAGTAGAACGTTGGAAATTCATCTTCTTCCCTCCCTTGATCTATAATTATGGACTAAGAATACTTGGATACTAGCTCTAAACACCTATGACAACCACGTGTGTGTTGAAAAACACACAAAATTTGATGAATTTACCCAAAAATTATGCCAAAGACAAACATATTTGATAAATCTACCTTGAAACAATACCAAAACACACTAAATTTAGATAATTTCTCCTTGGATCTACTGAAAAACACTAAAGCAACAATTTAATATTTTAGATATGCAAATCTGGGCAGCAATACAGGAAGGATCAACTTCAATTCGCTTCCAAATTATTTGTACTATTAAGAAAAATGAAAATTTTCACTAATTGATTATCCATATAGACTATACAGTTTAGATTTAGGCTTAAAAACTCCTTGATAGCATCCACACGATCCTAATTGCACATGCGGCTCTAATTTATTTTGGTGTTTGTTCCATACAATCAATATGTACACTTACATTCTAATTTTTCCTTAGTGGCTCATCCATATAGCCAATATGTGCATGTACGACTTAATTTCTCCTTGTTGAATTGTCCATACATGCAATCCTTATACACACGATTGAATTTCTCCTTGGTGGCTCATCCACACAACCAATTTGTACACCTATATTTGAATTTCTCCTTGGCAGTTCATCCATACATTGAAAATCTCACGTGTGGTTGAATGTGGCAACTCGTCCATACACCAAAATTCTCCTCGATAGCTTTGTTTGGCACTTGTATGGCCATCCAACTTGGTTTGTATGACCTTTCCTTTAAAAAAATTCTTTCGATTAAAGATCAAATTGATCCTTTCTTTGGCCGATTCAAAACCCTTTTGGCTCTTTGATGTGTTACATTAGCAATAGGTTGATCCATCTTTGTTGGCAGACGTACCTAGGTCTTCATGCTCTCACATACTTCATGGATCTAACTAAGCTACAATACCATAACATCCAAATCGCAATAACACTTAAATCAAACATATAAATAAAACCTAGATTAATTAAGAAAGTTCTCTATATTGCATTGATTAAATGAGAAGTGAAAACCTTCTTATAAAGGGTTGCATACTAGTTCAGTCAATCCTTTTATGAATGTGGGATAGACCAAGATACAAACACAAGTGAAATAAACATAAACACATAATATAACCTAAAATCAAAATGAATTTATTAATATCTATGTTTAATGTTTAATTGATCTTTATTATTTTGACATTTACTTTAACATTTATATAGATAATAATAACATCAATTTCATAGTTAATTTTATGTTAAAGTAACTTAAAAAAATAAAATAAAAAATATGAAGCTTATTTGTGTCTAATTGATAGAGTACATGTATATCTAGCAATATTCTTGTTAACATCCAATGCTAGTTATTAAAAGGTATAAATTGTAACCATACTAAAGCCCAAATAAATATTCCTTTTCATTCATTATGTGTCAAGTGAGACCATATTAAAGTAAAAAAAAAAAAACCACATCATCAATAATCAAGGTTCTATTATGGTGGTGAGAAAGCTCAAAATTTATTTAAAAATAAAGTACAAAATAATATGAAAGATTAATAATCATCATCTCTCATGCATTTTAATTTATTTTAAATCATTCTCATTCACATAATCTATTGATATTCAATTCAAGCTTTTTAAATCTCCATTATTTTAATTTATTGTTATGAACTAATTTTTTTTAGTATTAATAAATCATGCACATACACATGCACATGCATCCATATATATATCAGCCCCAAGTGTTAGTTTGATTGGTAAGATGCCTATTTGTGAAGTCCACAAGAGGTTAAGGTCTTGTGATCCATTCTTGTTAGGTCCTTTGGGGTTACTAATCACCTTTATGGGTTGGGAGTTGATATGTTGTCCATTCAAAAATTTCAAGGAAGACATGAGATGTTTCCCACAAGGTTAGTGAGAGAGAGAGAGAAGTGGACAAACTCAACCTTTTTGGTGAGTATTATTTTCTAACAAGGCAAAGTTCTGCCTTGATCCACTCATTTTTTGAAATTCCAATGATCTCAGTCTTCTTAAAATAGGCCAAAACTCCCAAGGGAAAATTCCCATGATCAAAGCTCACATAAATTGGGTGGAGAGTAGAAATATAACTTCCAACAAAATTCCTATCGGATTCGAGGAAGAAGTTTTGCTAAAATATGTTGAGTTTGTCCACTTATTAACTTACTCCTTGCTAGAAAGACATTGAACTTGTCCACTTAGAAACTTACTCCAGTGTGTGTATACATGTGTGTGTGTGTGTGTCAAAATGAAAATAGCAAAAATATGATAACCAACAATAAACATTGTTTAAATTGATAATATATATATATATATATATTGTGAGTGTGTAAAAAATATATACTCTATGTGTGTGTGTGCGTGCATGTGCACATAATGACATAGACATCATCAAGATGAAAATAACAAAAATATGAGAACGAACAATAAACATTGTTTAACCTGATAATAGAAAAAATATACATTTATAATATTTAAATACATTTTTGTAAAATAGTACACCAATTTGTGGTACATTATCACATAATTTCATACATATTGATTGTAAAATCTAATGTAAATATCGACAAATAAACTTGTAATCTCTATAATTCTTCTAATCTTGTAATAGCCATAAACAATGGTCCAAGTACTTGTCCCTTTGAATCTTCTTACTTTTGGGAAAGTTGTGAACAAAGAAAGAACCCTCGAGTGGATTTAACCATATCTCCATGGCATCTCCTTCCATCTTGCCTTAAATATAGGGTTATCGAAATTAACGTGTACCTTGAAGGGCATGCTCCTTTGAAATGATTATTGAAGGTTCCTTTGTCGCCATTGGGAATCTTGAAAGGAGTTGGGTAAAATGATTGATCATCTCCTTTATATGTTGCTCGAGTGTTTCCTCAAGCAACAACTTGATAGGATCACCTACTACATCATCTTTTTTGTTTGTCATGGGATGCCACTTGGGTTAACAAGGAAGATCTACACTAGGATTATTTAGCTCAAGACCNNNGGAAGATCTACACTAGGATTATTTAGCTCAAGACCCAACTTCC
The DNA here is from genome assembly GCA_900067695.1 of Picea abies. Classification (NCBI taxonomy): domain Eukaryota; kingdom Viridiplantae; phylum Streptophyta; class Pinopsida; order Pinales; family Pinaceae; genus Picea; species Picea abies. The sequence continues at coordinate 671 of CBVK0101717721.1, read as the reverse complement.
TATATCCTGACCTCATGGGGAAAACATAAGGATAAAAAATAGAGAGTAGATTACTCTAATGCCTCTTATCCAAATTGGATTGAAAACAATATGAAAGAACACACAATATTGTAGCAAGCACACAAAATATAGTATCAAAAGCATAATACGATGGTGAAAAACAAATTTTATTCATGAATTAAATGTTTAAAAAAACACAATGTATATAGCAATACATAGTGACTATAATGGTTGTAGCTTGTCTTTGAAAATAAATGAGGTGTCTATGCTCATTTGAAAAAAATCATAAAAAGACACTTAAAATACATTTTATTGTCATGCCAATAACCTTAAGATCCAAGAGCCCTATCCTTAGGAGTTGAAGTGGCAAAACAAATATGGGCCTTGAGGAGCCTAGTTGGTGCATCGACTCTTGAGGTCATAACTTTCACATACAAACTCTATTTTAGGTGTTCGTTGGGTTGTTACAAAAATCATTCTAAGCTCTACGAGTTTGGTAGACCCAACCTTGTAGATCAATGAATATGGCATCAAAACAATAAAAAAATCACAAAAGGGCCCAAAATTTGTCTAAAGTTCACAAACTACAAAACTATTGTAAATCTGGCAAGGTCCAAGAACATTTTTTAGACAATGGAAGACCCAAATTGCTAGTTGGATGAGAAAGGAAG
>CBVK0101717720.1:0-22139 GCA_900067695.1 Picea abies | reverse complement strand
TTAGACAATGGAAGACCCAAATTGCTAGTTGGATGAGAAAGGAAGGGGTGGGGGAATCAATCCCATACCTTATTACATTCCTCTTTGTTTTGTTTTTTTCCACATGATATAGAAATCAAAGTCAATAAATATCAATGTTATTACTGGCCAAAGGTGAGATCCTTAGGACAACCATAGTGAAAACCCTATTTGCACACACACATAGATACCCTCACCATTGATGCCCCCCTAAAAGCCTATTTTTCTTAGAAATTTTATATGTGGTGTTTCTCTTCCAATACTTTGTCTCCATATGTATATCCTTATATGTCTCCTCCTCCTCCTCCCCTTGGCACTTATGCTTTCCCAACACCCTATCACATTCATTCTTTGGCAACTTCTCCTCCTTCACAACAAATGAAATAGTATTTGCATAAACAAATCCTCCTTCCATTTGTTAATAAACAGAAAATAAACCATGCCATTAACATTGGTTGAAAAATCAGTGGGGCTAAATGAATTGAATTTAAAATCTATTAATTAAGTACCTCAATGTCCAACTTGGTGATACCAAGAACAAGAACATTGAATATATACACCTTGGACATTGCTTTATATCCACAATCATGATAAGTTTATTTGACAACATTGCCATTTCAAGTAGGAATTCCAATAATTGTTGCTTCATGCTTTTTATAATATAATTGTCAGAGAGTGTGCTCCATGTGACTCTTCATCTCTCACACCACCCACTCTACAACACTCCATTCCATATATACCATACATATGACATCCCTGCCTATTCTCTCCTAACAATGGATTGAGAATGCCACCATTAACACGCCTTCATGTTTTCATCCATTAGGGAACCAAATCACCATTAACAAAACCTTATCTAACTTACCAGAGAGACCCAAAACAATAGGGAAATTCATGCATGAGTAAAATATTAAAATCCAGTGGAAACGTTAACTTGGACTAATGGAATTCATGGTAGTCATATGCATAGTCCATCATTAATTAAGATTCACACACACAACATGCACATTACAATTACCTAGCTACATTGTGGTAATTGAAATTTTAATTGTATATATATAAGAAAGATGGATCACTTATCTCTTAACCAAAGGTAGTCTAAGAAACTCATTGCAAATGCGCAACACTGACCATAGGCAACCAATGAATATGCCACCTCTATGTCAAGCTATGATTCCACCAATGTGAAGGAACTAAGCTACAAACACACAACTCATTCAAACCCACCGAATTACTCTTATAGCTTTGACAATTTGGTCACTATAGAGAACTCCATGAAATCATCCATCAATCAATTAGGGAATTCTTTTCCATTACCCTACACAACATAGGGGAAGGTCTTTTCATCCTCTACTCAAGAGTCCCTTAGGAATGTTCTTTTCCCTCTAGTACTCTTAAGTGTAGAGAATAAGGATCCAAATTGCCAATTGCCTCTAGGGACAACCTATAAGAGTGAATCTTGGGTCTCAAGTATCCAATTAACAACAATATATAGTGTGTGAAGGCTTACTAATTTATCAACCTTTATGTTCACCTACAATTTGTCTAGCTCTCACCCAAGGTCCACCTTCCCTCTTCACATCAATGATTTATCCTTTTGAGTAGGTTTAGAGTCTTCAATTACTAGGGAGAAGACAATATGTCATTCTTGGGTAGAGTATGCACATGAGAGAAATAATGGTCATTCAAGTGACAAAGGTTCCCCCCCCACCATGAGAATGAAGGAGAGGAATGATTTTCCGTGAGGATTATGGGTTCTCACATTTCCCCATGATGATTGTACTCAACCCCATGTCTCCATAACTATGTGAGGTAGAAATTCCTAACCCACCTCAACATGCATTTATGATTGGATTCCCAAGTGAAAGGTGGTGAGTGGACCTTATTTAAGACACACAATGGAAAAAATATAAGCTCCTCGGCTAACACTTAGAAATAGAGGATTTCACTTGACTTTATTCTTCCCCCGATGTGGAATCATAGCCCCTTTCGTGCTCTTCATGGCCATCTTGGACTCTTTTTATTATTAACATCAATATTTATATAGCTTTGAGTCCGTTATGTAAAGTCCACCACACGGTCCTTGGAAGTATATTTATTGCATCTGCATGCCTAGCCATTCACTAGCGGGGCCTTGGTCTTAAGATCCACACTAGGAATCCATAAAAGCATATCTACATCATTTACACATAGGGTCATTCATTTATTCTCACATTCCTTGACTCCTATCATTATAACCAATCATCTGAACATATACAATTTATACATACTCTTGTCAGTATAATGAGGCATCCACACAAATTAAATTTATACATATGGTGAATTATCTCTTCTTGATTTAGAGATCCCCTATAACGTCGAATGAATTGATAGGCATTGTAGAGAAATAGGAGAAATGGTTGGATGAAGGCATTGCAGAATTTTGACAGGATGTCTTTACATGCATCAAGCCTCAACCTCAAATAATCTCCAAGCTACACTACAATATTTGAGGTCTGAGGAGGAGGAAACTAAGGGTTTGGTGATTTGGAGACTCACAAGAATGCAAAATGATTTAATGAGCATGAAAAGGAGTAGGAGAAATGGCTAGTCAATGGCATTATTTACTTCCAAAATAATGTATTTTACATGCATTGAGACCTAGACTCAAATAATCTTTGGGACACCCTGGACTATTAAAAAAGATGGAATAGCACTCTAGTTATTTATTTCTCATTATTGTTTTTTAGTCTAACCATGGTCAAGGTTGTGGCATATTTTTATGCTAGAGGTTGGATTTGTCCTCTGCTATTTCAAGAAAAGTTGTTGCGCTTAATCCTTCTAAAGTTATGCTTGAGTTATGTCTTCTCTCTCATCACAAGAATGCATGCCAAGCATTTGAAAAAATGTTTGTCAAAATTCTTGCACGAGAAGTGTTTGACAAACTACTTGCATGTGAAGCATCCGATGAAATCCTTGATATCAAGGCTTTTGTTGGGGCAACCTCAATTCGAGAGTGTTTTCATGATTTAGCAAGCTTTCAAATCATGGTTAGGTCTCTCACAAGGAAAACATCACTCTTGTGGGTGATGTCTGATAATTATGTGGTAGATATAAAGTACAAATTGAAGCTCTTGTAGGCGATTACTGTAGAATAGTAACAATTCTCTTTGAAGGTAAACAACTTGTGGCCATTCTTTATTATCTGACTACAATGTATACAAAGACATGACTCTTAATTTAGTTTTGGTTTTGTATGGGGGAGAGGTGGGAAATGGGGTGTTTTCATCCTCAAAGCCTATTTCTTTCAATGATGTAGTAAGAACTAAACCCTCCACTTTAGAGACTCCAAATCCCTCTCTGCCTAGTGCATATGTAGTGGAAAACAAAAGAGGTGAAAACATTGGGGTTTCTGAGCTGAAGGTTGTAGAGCTTCTTTCATTTTATAAATCCTCTTTTGTGATTTGTTGATTCAATGTTTTTTAGTCTTCTATGTCATACTTGTACTAGTGGATCTATATGACTTAGACAAAGCATTGTGAGATATATCTATGCTCCAAGGGTTTCTTTATTGTTTAGTTTTCAAACCTTGTTGATTATCAAAAAGTTTTTGAGGAGGGTCCCTGTGTTTAGAGAAGAGTATGTCTTTTTCTTACCCCATGGTTCCTAGATTTTGACCCTGCCATTATTTCTATAACCAAAATGCTAGTTTGGGTTCATCTCCAAATTCACCACTTCATTTTTGGCATTTATCGATTTTTAAAGACATCTAGAATAGTTTGGGCAGTCACATAAAAACATATATCATATGAATTGATTTGAGTTTTTTTTCACATATGGCATAATATGTGTTGAGATTGACATCAACTAGGGTCTAACGGACAAAATGCTATTACAAAGGGAAAAATTTAGACGAGTTCAAGTTTTAAATTATAAGAATACAACTTTTAATGTAAGATTTACCAACAAACAAGGCATCTTTAGGAATCTTGTCCCTAAGCGTGAACTCACTCAAAAAGAAGCACGTGACATAAACCAAAATAAAAAAGTTGACAATCATTTGAGCAACCATACTTGGAGGCTTAATACGATCAAAATTTTGACAATAAAAAACCCATAGTTTCAGAGAAGGATATCATTGCCTATCCAGGGGAATCATGTCCTCTCTTGGAGGATAAAGAATAAGACAAGAAGATTGTGCTTTACTCCTTGAGGGTGGTAATTGTGCATGAAGCCCCACTAGGATGAATGAAGAGATATCATGAATCTAACACTTCTAACTCCAATAAGGACTTGGTACTCTGTATGAATCCCAGACATCCAAATTATTAATTATCGTTAGTGATCATGGAACCTTCTCCATGGGATGGCAGGAGGTAGAAAAGAAGAAAGGAAAAAAGGGGTAGATCGAGGATTATTTTTCAATGAGACATAAATGAGGTGTACATTAAATATGTAACCTTAAATTTTTACGCACGGTATGCACCCGATAAATGTAATTTCCATTCAATCTTTGAATAGAAATGATAATTTTTTCTTTGAAAAAAATATAAAATGTATATATACTTTGATCTAATACATTCTAGAGTTAAAAACTAGGGTAATACATTCTAGAGGTAAAAATTGGGGTATTACCGTACCCATTATTAGCTAAACCAATTACTTCGATTCATTAGATTTAAGAGGTCAAAATAGGGATATTATAATACCCGTTATTGAGTTAAACTAATTCACGACAAATTCCAAAAAGAAAGTTATTGACCTCTTGAATTGTCATTTTCTAGGCTTGCTAGTTCACTTGATCATAATAAGTAACACAATAATCAAGTGAACTAATTAAAACTAGTATATATTTATATGTTATTAGTCCTTTCCCCTGGCCAAGGCAGGGACTATAGATTTCACCCCACGGTCAACACCCGTTGACTGGGCATTACACGATGCATTTTGGTGTATTAATGGGTATGTTTTGGTGTGTTCACAATTATAAACCTTTATCTCTTTTACATTATTTCTATTATTTGAATTTTTCCTAAAAAGAAATAAATTTATATATTTTTCTAATTTGATATCATGATTTTTTCATTGGATAAAATCATCATGATGGGACATTAATCCGGTGGTGTGTGCAATTTTTATAAATCTATTTGTGAGGATTAAAAATTAATTTATTAAAAAAAATATTTAAATATTATGATTGGCCATTGTGTAGGTGTGGCTCTTCTTTATAGGAACTTTGTAGACAATGCCTCCTTGAAGCTATCAACCCTGCTCTTTGCACGACAGTCTAAGGATGTTGCAACCAATGTCTCCTTTGGTGGCAACGAGGAAACCTGCATGCATCTGACCAACTTCTCACCAATCTGTCACCAATGCATACATCTAGGTGGATTACACAAGGGCCTCATTGATCCTGGCTTCTTCAATAGCCATTCAATCTATGATGGATCCCTCGTCTATCTTGGCACCATGCCTGCCTTCCTTGATTCATGTGTCATTCTATGCCATGGCCATTTTCGACGAGATGGAAAGCAAGAGAGTTACAACTTCACATATTGAGAAAATGCTTCAGGAGGCAACGAAAATTTTGATGAACCTGTGCATAGCTAAAGACAATCAAACCTCAAGCAAAGGTATACAAAGAAGCATAGAATATCAAATTTACTATTATAAACATGGCTTGAAAGCAAAATCCAGACTTATATCAAATATTTGCCTTGGAATATTTATTTGTTAAAACCTCTTCTTCTTTGCTCCCTCTCATTGTATATGCAGTAAATATTATGTATATTGCAGTGAAAATAAATTTGACACTGATGTTGCACTTATGCAATTAATGAGCTGACAGATACATTGCAATCGATGTCTACAAAGAATTGCATTGCAGTCCAAGCAATGGTGCTATCAGTGCATGCCTAGCCACCTCATGACATGTTGCTCAACCCTTGGCCACCTTGGTATCCCTAGCTTGCAACCACCTCATTGCCCCAACGCACCTATGGTTGCCATCTTTACTTTTTTCCATTTGAAGGAATACAAACATAATGAAATTTGAAGCAAATAAACTAGATTGAAATTCTCTAGTAACTTTAGATCTATCTATGTGCACCACCTTTGATCCCTGCACCTTTGGTAGCTCTGGCTCCCTGTACATGTAAATATTATGTATATTCATTTCACTCTTTGTACATGTAAATATTATGTATATTCATTTCACTCTTTGTACATGTAAATATTATGTATATTCATTTTGCTCTTTGTACATGTAAATATTATGTATATTCATGTCTTGTTTGATTATTAACAATTTTATTTTCACAAAGTTAAGAAATATATACCATCTTTGAGAAGTTGTATGTGATGGTGCTCTTAGCCATGCATTTCACAGAATGCAGAATGATAGCCTTTCAACCACTTCGACTGGAGAAATGTAAAATTTAGAAAGTCTTACATTAGGGAGCTCATGGAAGAGCTTTGTTTCAAACCCTAGCTCTATCAACTTCTGGCTTGATGTCCCAGTGTATCACATGTTTTTCATGACAATAGATTAAGGCTCGTGCCAATGATGCAATGTACTACATAATAAAATAAAGTCAGTAGTTACCGAATATAAACAAATAATAGTAGATTACAAGCCATACTTTAACATAGCTATAAGACGCCCCAAACTACAACACTTATAGTGGCTGACCGCTTTTCGTTGAAGCATTTACAATGTTGAAGCTCTTTGTAGAGCTCACCTTTTGCAACGTATTCAAGAATCAAATAGACACGACTTTGGAAAGAAATACAAATCACAAAATGAATACAAAACAAAAGGAAAATTTAATCACATGGATCAAATCTCAAAGATTTGAGTATGTGACGGGCTGAACCTGATCATAAAAATAACCAAACAATTGAAGTATATTGGGATGCCGAAGATGACTTTGGATTTCAATTTCTCTTCACAACTGATGTTCTACCTGAGATTGTTGGAGGTGGTTCTTGAATAGAAATTTCAAAGCCATGACATACTTGCTTTGTTTGCATGAAAGATAGAGCAGGTTACGCAAGGCCTAATAGATCAATGATAAGAACGAAAGTCGAGGAAAACAAATTTGCACCAAATTTTGAATTTTACTCTAAACATTTTTATTTTCCGTCAAGGTATCTTGTTTGCTTGTGTGTGTTGATAGTATATTAATGAAGGGATTGGCCTGCCCTATTTGGAATATTTCCCATAAAACCCATCACATTTGAAGGATAACTCTAATCATCTATCGATGAAGTTAACAATATCAATGTTTAGATTTATTGAACAATTACACATTGATTCTTTATTTTTTGCCAATGGGACTTGCAATTTTAATGCAAGCGTTGCACTTGTTTGGTGTCCCCTTGCTCCAACATACATAGGGGCGTCTGACAAGACAATGGATAATTCTAGATGACTAGAGAAATTCTCCAAATTGACTACAAACACTTTATGGTGTTTAGTCGATGCAATCCTAGAGCATCATGCTAATGGTAAAAGACCAGTAGCGAAACCTCTCAGCATGGCCTAACAAAAAAGAGGACTTTTCGATCCCATAATACATCTTAAAACCACCTTGCATAGTACATCTTAAAACCACCTTGCATAGCATATCTTAAAACCACCTTGATCAAGAATCCATGGTTTCTTTAGTTGGGTTGCATAGCATCATTAACTAAGATAAGTCCATATCCTATTAATTGAGATTGGAAAGATGAGGTTTGTTCCCCTTTTCAATCATGCCCCGTCAGGGAATACCTTATTTTGTATCAATTTCTTATAGTTTATAGGGAGTGAGGGATATAGCCTTAATGTTTCAGACATCGCAACATGCAAGTACTGCATCTAATTCACCTCGTCCACCATAAATCCATTGGGATTTGATCCTCCTTTGATAAATAAGATCCCCCATAATTCATAAACCTGGAATTCAAAACCTTTGGGAAGAACTTCTCTTGGGTTGCATGCCAGTGAAGGGGAAAAAACAACGGAAGTGGAGGTGGCATCTGGCGGCAAAGTGGATATAAGCACCAACACTCTAGCGTACCATTATTCCAAACTGTATAATGACATTGTAGAAAAAAACAACACAATTTTTTTTTCATCAAAACAATCTAAGCTACTATGGAAAATTTCAGACTTAATTCATATAATCTATTGGATGGTTGACATAGATTAGATAATCTATCTGCAAAATATATAAAAGACACACGTTAGCATAGAATTTAGCATAGAAGCATAATCTACAATTGACTTTGGTCCATAGTCCTCTGAAGAAATCTATAGTTGACGTAGGCCCAGAGTCCTATGAAGACCTTGGAGGTGAAGTTAGTCCATGTTTGCTTGCAATATGGGTTGTAGAATATATATAAGGCAGTAGCAATGACCACAATCCACCGAGACATACTCAGTACTAAGGATGCCCCTAGCAGGTTGAATTCTAGCTTGTCCACTACAGCCCAAGCGAACAAAATGTGGACTAGAAATGTACAACAAAAATTCAATCCTGAGAAGCCACTATGTTTTGATCTTTGCAAAAACATCTGCCTCATCCAATTGATGGAAAAATAAAATAACCGAGGAAGAAGGCGTCTTCAAAAAATAACTCCAACATCATCGATTTCTTTTCTTTTCCCTATGGAAACTAGTACAAGATCTACAAATGTCTCCCTAAATATGTTGCAAAGATAGAGATGGGCATAGGGGACCAAGCTAAGCATAAGTAGCAAAGTTTTATCTGTAGCATGAGGGCGTGTTCAATATCTAGTGGCAATTTTTTATGTGTGGCATGAGGGCGTGTTCGATCACCAAAACCAGAGCTAGAAGGGGAGTTTAGTTTCGCTACCTTAGCTAGGATCCTTTCCACGTACTTTCCATGCAAATGACGAGTGACAGATGAACAATATTTTCGCTTGGAAATAAGAGACAAGACATATTCCCCACTTTCCCTCGGTTTTGGGGCATTGCGTTCCTAAGTTCTACATGTTCTCAGACATTGTGATGGTAAGTTGGTAAGTTGTTGCATCTGATTTTTTTAAAAAAATATTTTTATTTTAAAAACGAGTTTCTACATTATAGATGCTTTAGACACTTTAACACTGTTAGCTTATGCTACAATCGATATTTTATGCAATAAAATATCCATAAAAACTACAAAGCTTATTTTGCAAATGGAAAGTGAACACTATCACACATAAGCCACCACAAGCACAAATGAAAGAGGAAGCCACATAAACCCAAGTTATAGAAAATGCCAAAACAAATAGCTAATACTAGCACTCTCATTCACATGGCCACCTTATTCGATAACCATCACCAATTTAACCCACTGAAGATGCGAAATCAGAGTGGTATTTATCAAGCATCAATAGTATTGAATGTTATTATTAAGTAAACTTATAATTTATTTCATGTCTTGTAGTGTTTTAACATTACTACAGATGGAATTTTGAAAGGATATTCCTAAGTAAAAAATGATGCCCAACTAGTTTGACAAGTCTTCCACATCAACAACAATCTATTCTGTAAATTTTTTATTTTGGAATCCATATTCAAGATATCATAAAATAGAGTAAAACCAAACTGCAAATTATAGACTACTGAGAAACAATAATGGTATAAGAAAGAAATTAGAGTATCTTATTCTGATGTGCATTTGACATACTTGCAACAACGATTGTGAATTTAATAAAGAAAATGTCGTGTGTATTAAAGGTAGAGGGTAAACCAGATGGCATTATTTATGCACTGGGGCAAAAATTTGAAGAATGAAAGAAACAACAAAAAGAGAGGGAATAAGTTAAAACAAACAGTTTCAGTTTCTTCAACTTTTCTTCGAACAACTACAATAAGTACTAGCATAAATAACAAATTCTTCGATCTTTCTCAATAGATGTTCAAAGACAAGTTGACATGAAGACCATTGGAACTTGGATGGGATAGTGTTGAAATATCACTGAAATGAGATGATTTTTCATTTCCATTATTAAAATTTACTAAAATTTCCCTCAACCAAACCAAATACAAATATGTATAGAGTAACCCTTCTTACTCAAAGCATCTACTTATTTTTGCCACTTCAACAATTATTTAACAAAAAATACATATATATATATAATATTAACAATAAAAATCATACATACATTGTCATTTTCATTTCCTTTCGGTTTAATTACACAATATAATAATGTATTTCAATTCTTGCATTGTGATCATGTATAGTTTGAAAAAAATTATTAGAAATAAAAGATAAATTCACATATCTTTTCTAGTAACTTTCCTTGATCGTGAGCTCTTGATATACACTCATTTTTCTAAAAACCATAATTTCTACGTTCACATTCATGCTTGTGTGAAAATGTGAATTTAAAGCTTTTGAGATTAGAAGATCTTTGGAGTAGGCAACTCAACAAACCAATTTCTCTATCATCATATTTGTTGATGTGTATGTCTACTAACCAAAGAATAGCAATTGGGGAACTTAAATACAATGCAATTGGATTTCTTTGTAACTCCTCTTACATTGTAAAACAAAAATCATGGATATAAACATTTATATAAGGCGTAGATGGGAATACATAAACTATTAAATGCCAATTTAAATAAATGTACATAGATTCTTTGAATGGAAGTCTACTAGAATCATTTAAACTCATATTCCCTATGCTTGGTAAATTAAGGCCTTACATGGACCTATATACATAATAACTTGTAAATTCTAGTTTGGTAACAACGTTGGGCTTGTGCTACAATGAATAAACGAATAACTTGTAAATTTAACGAATAATTTTTAATCACAAGTTAAATCTGTCTATGCAACTCAATATACTTAGAGTCTATGTAATGGTATTAGCACAGTTGTTTCCTCGGTACGAATAATAATAACTTGGGTCTATTTTTTAATCATTGTCACTCTGTGGTTCTTGCATCATTCTTACTATGTCATATGTACTAAAATTCATATTCAATTATCACACTTTATGAGCACATTTGGTAGCTGCAATTCATGCTCTCTTCACTTTTGAACCTCTTTGAAACATTTGTCTATGATGTAATTTGCAGGTGGAGAGGTCCATGCCAGAGCCTGCATAATAAGCCTATATAATTGCTTGCAGTTCTCATATTCATTAAAAATAAGACAATACTAGCTATCAATCTGATGATGAACTTCTCCTAACATGCCCTTGTGTTTTATGTTAAAGTTACAATAGTTAATATGTTGATATGATGGATTAATGCACCAACAAAGGTGAGCAATGCTCACATGTAAATTTATTATTGCAAAGTTTCCTCTCTCTTGTTTCTACTTCTCAACTCAAAGTCTCTTTGTAAACTTTTTTCTATGGTAATTGTATTGCGAGTATGAGTAGCTTCACATTGCTAGTTAAAAAACATAGTGCCCTAGAGCTCAAACTCCACAATGCATGGTGCTCTAGAGATTTTATATTTCATAGAGCCAATCGTTCTTATGATTAAGAAAATAAGATTTAAGCAAACTTTGATTTATAGAAATTTTTCTTAACATTTGACTAATTAAAGTTGTTTGGTGACGTGCTTCCAAAAACTAAGGAGGGACTATTTTGGCTATGATTTAGTGGCCACTTGAAATGATGATTATGCTTAAAATAATATTATATTACCCTTTTATGTGTAGTGTAAATTCTTTTAAAAACTTAAGTCACTCAATCTGAAGATTGAATTTCTTTGGGTTAAGTATGGCTCAAGTTTGTGTGTTTTAATCAAGCCAAATAATTAAAACTAGTATATCTTTATAAGTTAGTTTGGCTATGATTTAGTGGCCATTTAGAGTGATGATTATGCTTCAAATAATATTATATTTCCCTTTTCTATGTAGTATAAATTCTTTTAAAAACTTAAGTTACTCAAACTAAAGATTGGATTTCTTTGGGTTAAGTATGGCTCAAGTTTGTGTGCTTTTATTATTATTATTATTTATAATTTTTTTTTCCATCTGTTTGGTACAAGGAATTACCAACTTATACCAATTTAATTTATAGGAATTTTCCCATCTCACAATAATAGTTCATTGATTGCACAACATTGTCATTCATATTAAAGAAAGCAAATGCAACATATATTCTGAAAAGTAATAGTAGTTAGGTAGTGTAAGTTCATACCAATCCATGTAGCAATATTTGGAATGATGACAATGAAGTGAAGAGAGAATATTGAAATTGTTGGAGGACATAATAACCAACTTGCCACTAAAGAAGTTACATATTTTTTTGGGTTTTCACAACATGGAGTCAAGCGTAATGTGATGTGATTATCCCTTTTTCAATCTTTTAGCTAGTTGCTCCTAGGTGAGGAGAGTTTGCAATACAATTAAAACAAATAAGATACATCCCACCACCAAAGCTAATGCTACCCATGGCTTTGAGAAATATATTTCCTTAAATTCAACATATATGTTTCTATTTTTATTTACATGTAATTATTCATCCCACCCTCCAACCCATAGATGAGAATGAGATTGCCAGTACCTTGTGAGCCACAACCAACAATTGTCTCATGAATATCCCCAATCAACAAACAACTCATGAAGAGCGAACATGTCACAAGATGGATTTTAACTCAGGTGGGGAAGATAACATCTTATCCTCTCAACTACTCAAGCTAGAACCAATTGAAAACATAAATGATCCTATATTTTCTTTTGAAGGAAAGTATATCATTAATAATTGTCAATTGGTTCATATTCACCCTTCTCTAGTCATTTCCTAATTTCACTCTAGACATTGCCTAGTTCTTTGTTTTTGCCCTAGTGATTCTGGATTATACTGTTATCTCTCAAGACCCCATCATCTTAATATTTCTTGATCAACTGGTCCATCGGATCCACATATCACATTATCAATTTCCTTTTCTCTTTGCAAATGAGTGCCTTAAATGTCAACAAATTTCTCATGATAGTATATGTTCCTCGTCCATTTCAATTTTGGAAACTGAAACATGTAGGTTTTGCGATTGGAATGAATTTCATTAAGTATCCCTTTGTGTGCAACAAAATTCACTCTTTTAATGTCGAGCACTATTGTTTTCGGTGTTACTACTCAAACTCTCACTAAAGGAAAAGTCCCAACCTTGGTAGTGTTGGGTTGTTATATTCTTTGCAGTAAAAGTCTAGTTGAGGTGAATCGACTGATGGTCTAAGTCGAGGTAGATTGACAATATTGAAAACATTGACAATAGGTCGAAGTCAAGGTGGATAAAAAACAGGTCAAAGTCGAGGTAGATCGACAACAAGTCGAAGGTCGAGGGAGTTGACCAGGTAAAGTCGAAGTCGAAGATATCGACAACAAGTGAAACAACAAGAGGTCTAAGTGTGGGTGTGAGATGACCGACCAGATACTGAATGAAGGCCGATAGGTAATCGACTGGTAAACATGACTTGGAGTCGATTGCAATAGAATCCCATGATTTGCAGGGTTTGTAGCCAATGGTATGCATGGACCTGTAACCAGTTTTAGGCGTAAATCTTTAGGGTTTTTCCTGTTGTAAAGCCTATAAAGAGGCATGTTGTAAGGTCATAAAGGATTCTATTGTAGGTGATCATAGAATGCACTTTTGTAGGTTAATGCATGTGTAAGTGTAGGTTGTTGGTCATGCATATGTAAGCCAAATTGGCTACAGGGTTGTTCTTTCCTATGCAAGAGGGTATGATGTCGATTGCGTCTTAGGTGTGGACCAAGGTTAGACATGTAACCTTTTATTATGAATGAATAAGACAACAAGAGAGAATAATTCTCAAAGGAATGTTGGTTTTCCTGGTTAAGGGTTTCAAGGGTAAAATCTCGGTGTACTGTGTGATTGCTTGTGTCATTTTCTTTCTTGATTAAATTATTCTTCTCTTCTGCTAGGATTAGTGTGGAAGTGTTCTACATTTCCTGACATGTGTTATCAGATCTTAGGTCTTCCTTGGAAAGTGAGTTATCGGAGTGGTGTAATGCTTTTGCAAGTATATCAGATCTTGATTTGCCAATCTTAAATCTGAGAACTAAACCCTAGGTACAATAAGATTTGTAGTTCATAAATTATTTTAAAGATCGCAGTAAAGAATGGTGAGCAATTCCAGAATATAGATAGAAAGATTCAATGGCAAAAAATTTCAGCTTTTGGAGCTTAAAATGGAATATCTTCTTATGGATCAAGAACAATGGACAACGATTTGTCTAGGTACCGAGTCGACAGACATGTCAACATAAGAATGGGAGAAACTTGAAAGAAAAGCAAGAAGTATGATACGAAGTTGTCTTGCAGATTCAGTGTTGTTGAATGTCTCAGGTCAATATTCAGCCAAGAAACTGTGGGACAAGCTGGGAACTTATACCAGTCGAAATATCTGGTAAATAAGCTATTTCTCAGAAAGAAATTGTATCTTCTAAGGATGGGTGATGACAATATGATGACTGAGCATTTAAATGCGTTTAACACCGTGTTAAGCCAATTATCGTCTGTGGATATAAAGATCATTGATGAGGAGAAGTGTATCAGCCTATTATGTTCTTTTCCAAATTCCTCAGATAGCTTAGTCGTGGCTATAGGGAGTAATACAACCACACTAGCGCTAGAGGACGTGGTTTCTTCTCCATTGTTAGAAGAAATGTGAAGGAAGAACATGGAAGGATTGACCAAAGATGCTCTGGTAGTGAGAGGTCGATTGATAGACATAGATTAATGCAGATTCTTTGGTAGAAAGTATAAGTCGAAGGGTAGATCTAAATACCCAGTTTAGTTGACGCGAAGATGCTAGAAATGCGGTAAAACTGGGCATTATAAAAAGGAATGTAAGTCGAAGGAAACATAAGGCAGTGCTGGATCTGACGAGAAGCAATCAATTGAGAGAAAGACGACCTCGGAGAAGGGAGGTGATGTGTACCTGGCATCAACCAGTACACAGTCGGATCAAGATGTTTGGTTGACCGACTTAGGAGTATCCTATCAAATGACACAATATAAAGAATGGTTTTGTGAATATAAACGATATGATGGGGGTGATGTGTTCTTGGGGGATGACTCGACAACCATAATTGTCGGATGGGGAAGATTCTGACTGACACTGTAGGATGGGAGGAAAAGAACCCTTCCAGGTGTGCTACACATTCCGGGTTTCGAAATAAACCTGATATCTGTCAACAAGATGAGTGATGCAGGTGTGCATACTTTGTTTCAAAAGGATTCGTGTAAGATGGTTAGAGGTACACTGGTCTTAATGAAAGGAGTTCGGATTGGTACCCTGTACAAGTTGTTAGGGAATTCCAACTCGACTGGATGCAACAACATTGTTGCTCCTAAAATCGACTCAACTACGACTCGAATAGACTCGATGTAAACATTAATCGACTCCACTCGAGACAAGTCGGTTAAAACCAACTCGATAAGACATGATGAACTCGAACCGACTAGGTTATGGCACAAGAGGATGGGACACATTGGAGAAAAAGGACTTCGAGTTTTGAAAAGCAAAGGTATGGTTGAAGGTTTTCCTGAATGTGGTTTAGAAGTCAACTTTTCTGAACATTGCATATATGGGAAACAAAGTCGGGTGAGGTTCCCATATAGAGCGACAATAGAAAATGGGTTTCAAGAACTAGTGCATAATGATGTGTTTGGCCCGATCACAATTCCTTCACTTGGTGGATCCCCAAATTATGTCTCCTTCATAGATGATTTTTCTAGGAAGACATGGATATATTTCCTAAGGAAGAAATCATAGGTTTTCAAGAGATTTAGGGAGTTTAAAGCTCTTGTCGAAAACCAGACAGAGAAGAGAATTAAAGTGCCGAGGACTGACAATGGTGGTGAATTCTGTGGAAAGGAATTTGATCAATTATATAAGCAGTGTGGCATTTCATTCCAAAATACCACACCATATATCCCACAAAAAAATGGAGTTGTTGAGAGAATGAACAAAACGTTGATGGGAAAGACAAGGAGCATGCTCAATGGTGTTGGGCTCGCACATGAATTATGGGTAGAGGCAGTCGAGACTGCAAGATATCTGGTGAATATGTCTCCTTCGTTGGTGCTAGTCGAAACGAATCCAAATGAGATATGGTTGGGTAAGAAGCCTTCGGTGGCACATCTCAAACTATTTGTCTATGATTCATTTGTGCATGTTCCCAAGGAAAAGAGGAGCAAGTTGGATAAGAAGGCAATCGAATGTATTTTCATCGGATATAAAGAAGGGATGAAAGGATATAAGCTTTGGGATATTGCATCAAGGAGAACAATGTACACTCGAGATGTGGTCTTCAGAGAAGTCAGAGGTAAATTTGAGCCTGAAGAAGTTGTTCAAACCAAGAATAATCTTGATACAGTGTGGTTTGAATTGAGGAACGAAAAAGATGATTCAGATGAGTCGATTGAATATGAGGAAAAGGTGGAACAATTGACTTCGGTGGTAAGGAGGTCAGAAAGACTAAGAAAACCAGATGACAGGTACAGTCCACCCGACTTCTATTCCGCATTTGTGTTAATTTCCATCGACGATGAGCCCGAGTCAATTGGTGAGGTAGTCAACTCGACAAAGGGTAAACTCTAGAAGGACGCCACAGTCAAAGAGATGGAATCCTTGTCCAAGAATGAGACATGGAATTGAGTCAATTTATCCAGTGGAAGAAATCTCGTCGGTATAAAGTGGGTGTTCAAGAATAAGATGAATGTCGTAGGACAAGTTGAGAAGTTCAAAGCTTGACTGGTATCGAAAGGATATTCCCAAGTCGAGCGAGTTGACTTCAGTGAGATTTTTTCCCCTGTTGCAAAACTAAATTCCATTAGAGTACTAATGTCTCTGGCTGCAACATTCAATTTGGAGATAGAACATATGGATGTGAAGACAACGTTCCTACACGGGAACCTGGAAGAAGAAACCTACATGAAACAACCTGAAGGATTTGTAATAAAGGGAAAGCAAGAGTTGGTGTGCAAATTGAAAAGATCCCTTTATGGTCTAAATTAATCGCCAAGGATGTGGCACCAGAATTTTGACACATACATCCTTAGTTTTGTATTTATGAGAATCAAAGCTTATAACTGCATACATTCCAAGGAAGAAGGTGGGTGTTTCATATATGTAGCTTTGTATGTCGATGACATGTTGTTGATTGGAAACAACATGTCATAAATAAGGTGAAGAAGCAATTATCCTCCAAGTTCGACATGAAGGATCTCGATGTAGCTAACTTCATTCTAGGAATGGAGATTAAGAGAGATCGAGCCGCTAGAAAGCTATGGTTGAATGAGACGAAGTATATTGAAAGAATTCTGAAATCATTCAACATGCAAGATTGCAAATCGATGGTGTCAATTCCAGTGGGAGTAAGGATTACTGTTGAACAGTGTCAAAAGACATAGGAAGAGATAGAGGAAATGGCATGTGTTCCCTATGCAACTGTCATTGGTAGTCTAATGTATGCGATGGTATACACTTGACCAGACATTTCCCATGCAGTGGGAGTGTTGAGCAGGTACATGTCGACACTTAGAAAGGAGCACTGAACAATTATCAATAGAGTATTTAGGTATTTGTGTGGCACAAAGGACTATGCTATATGCTATCAAGGAAAACCTGGAGGTGACAATGATAAATTAGATGTACATGGCTTTGTCGATGCTGGTTGGGCTGGAGATCTGGATCAACGGAGTTCGACTAACGGATATATCTTCAAGATGTTTGGTGGAGCAATAAGCTGGATGAGTAAGCGACAAGCGATTGTATCCTTATCGACAACATAATCTGAATACATGGCAGCCACTCATGAAAGTAAATAAGCGGTATGGCTTCAAAGGTTGTGTTAAGGAATCAGGTTTGAGCAGAGAGCTATGAAGGTGAATTGCGACAGTTAAAGCACAATATTTTTGGCAAAGAACCCCACTTATCATTCAAAGACTAAGCACATTGATGTACAATACCATTTCGTAAGAGATATGGTGGAAAGTAACAAGGTGCTACTAGATAAAGTATACACATTGTAAAACATAGCAGACTCGTTGACCGAGCCTACGAGTGTTGTGAATTTCTGTTGGTGCAAAGAGGCAATGGGCATTGTTGTCATGGGTTTGTGAGTGAAAGTTTAGGAATATTTTGTTTCAGCAAAGAAGACAACAAGTGGGAGAATGTTGGGTTGTTATATTCTTTGCAGTGAAAGTATAGTTGAGGTGAATCAACTAATGGTCGAAGTCGAGGTAGATCGACAACATCGACAACAGGTCGAATTTGAGGTGGATCGACAACAGGTCGAAGTCGAGGTAGATCGACAACAATTTGAAGGTTGAGGGAGTCGACCAGGTAAAGTCAAAGTCAAAGGTATCAACTACAAGTCAACCAACAAGAGGTTGAAGTGCGGGCGTGAGACGACTGACTAGAGACTGAATGAAGGTCAACTAGTAATTGACTGGTAAACGCAACTGTAACAAAATCTCGGGATTTGTGGGATTTGTATCCAATGATATGCATGGATCTGTAACCATTTTTTGGGCACCAATATTTAGGGTTTTTCCTGTTGGAAATCCGATAAAGAGGTGTGTTGTAAGGCCGTAAAGGCTGTTGTTGTAGGTGATCATATAATGCACTTTTGTAGGTTAGTGCATGTGTAAGTGTAGGTTGTTGGTCATGCATATGTAAGCCGAATTGGCTACAGGGTTGTTATTGCCTGTGCAAGAGGGTATGATGTCTATTGTATTTTAGGTGTGGACCAAGGTTAGAAATGTAACCTTTTATTCTGAATGAATAAGACAACAAAATAGAAAAATGCTCAAAGTAATGTTGGTTTTCCCAGTTAAGGGTTTCCAGGGTAAAATCTCGGTGTACTATGTGATTGCTTGTGTCATTTGATTTCTTGATTAAATTATTCTTCTCTTCTGCTAGGATTAGTGTGGAAGTGTTCTGCAGTTCCTGACAGGTAGGAGAGCCTAGAAGAAACTACTAGGAAATCCACCCATTTTCACCTTAGTGGTCTTGCCTCTTGCTTTTAGGATAAGAAAACATATTTTCCTAAGATAAGGGGGTTGCCCCTAATGGTTTGTCTAAGTTAGATCACCATATAGGAAGGTGAGCTCTCCTAACTTGGACTTGAATAAGGCAACTAAGAACATTCACAAAATCACTCAGAAGGTATAAGACAAGTTGGGGCATGCAAGTTGTTGCTACATAAAACAAGCCTTGATGATGTGTAATTGAGACAAGTGTGCTCGTGTCATGAAAAGTGATCATATTGTGCTGGAAAACCAAATGAATGAGTATGCCATGTAATTGGATTAAACTTTCTCAACATTCAATATCTCAAATTGACCTTATTCATCAACCAAGGAAACATAGAGGTAACATATGGCATCCAAGAAGATTGTAACCATGAATATTAAGGAGTTTATCATTCATTGAACTATTCCATCATGCTCATGAAACAAGTGTTGATAGCTTAAAGATATAATCAAATTTATCCACCACTCACTTATAGATATTCAAAATATTTTCATCATGAGACAAGACATCATTGTTTCATAAACCATACCTTAAGGAAAAATCATGTAGATTAGAATTCAATGAATATTATGTTTAGATGTCCTCAAACCATTGGCCTTCGAGAAAATCTCATCAACCATAAAATGCAATGAAAGTTTAAAGTGTTGGTTATTTAATGTCCCCATTTTGATCCTCTAATTAATCTATAATTAATTATGGTTAATTTTGTTTTATTTTGGGATGGATATTTAATTACCGTGCCATGGTAATCTGAACCCATTAAACATTGTGTGTGTGTGTTTTAGTTAATGAAGAATCCAAACAACTCACTGAGCACAAATGCCTATATGGGCCATGGTACCATGAGTGGGGAATAGTGAGGGGGCCTAAAGGAGGTTGTACATGTTAGAGATCCCAAGCCACCTTGCCAACCTATTTTGTGAGAAAATATTATTTTTCTCCCTTTGACTTATCTAAGGCCAATCATTGAATGATTGTAAGGAGGTTGGTAGAAGAAGTCACCTCTTTAGTTATGAGAGTATGGGAAAGTAACCATGTGAATAGATTAATGCCATTAATACATGGGGGAGTGGGTGAGGTAGTCCTCTCATCAACTTATTGTGGTATGGGATGAGTACAATCAATTTTGGAAAGTGTGAAAGAGTCAAAGCTTGCATGGGTAAAAGAGTGAGAAATTCAAGCAGAGAAGGGAGCTGAGTTTTGGGGAAGCAGGGAGAGAGTTGAAAACAAAGTTCAGGTAACCAAGAGAGCTAGAAGCCATAATAGGTGAAATAGAGCAGCCAAGAAAAGCAAGATTTTTTGACCATGAGAAGAGTGGAAAATCTTGGAAATTGTGGCAAAGAGTTCATGAATTGGAATATGATTTCATGCATTAAAAATCAATGTCTCATCTTATTTAGTTAATTCAGTGTCTCGATCATCCAAACTCCATCCCGGTGGTGGTTGGCCCAAATATTTTCCTTCAGTGGGGTCAATTATCTCTTGTTTCGAAGCCTCTCTCCTCGTCTTACCTTCAACACCCTTAACAATTGTATTTCGACACCCTCATTTTGTCTATCGGTGAATAGTCGTACATATCCACCATTGTCAAAGACCCACATTATTTGGAATGACGCTGGATCGATACTTAAGAGGGTATTTCCTCAGCGGTTGGAGGCACTTGAGCCATCAATGCTTGGATTATTCCTTTCACTAGTGCCAAAACCTTCTCTTAGTTCCCAAAACCACCTTGCATATAATTCATGGTAGCGATTTCTTCCACTAGAGATGAAAACTTCATTCCTCATCAACGATCAGACGAGAATCATGTCATCGGTGATCGACAAAAAGTTTCTTCATCAACGTTTTGTATTCGTATCCATCGGTGCTTTGACCGGTTTGTCAATCGTCGCTTCCCTAAACTCATTCATCAGTGCTTTGACCGATTTTTCCATCGCCACTTCTTCAAATTTGTTCATGAGAGAAAATTTTGTCCATCAACACTTTGAAGAGAGAAGCATCATCTGCCAACATGTATGGGACAAGGTACACATGGGTGCCACGTGGGCATGATGTTGTAATGTCAAGGATAATGCCTAAGATCTTTGAGAGATCATATCTTCTTGTCCAAAAATTGAAATCAAGCATATTGATAGTCGATGGAAATCCCTTGAGGAGTAGATTTGATCCAAAAATATAGACTCCACATTAGAGTTGTGTTTCAGGAAATTAGTTAGCAAAATATCAGGAAAAACTTGTATGTCCCACCTACCTAATGAAGATTAGAGTTCGGTTATGTTACAAGTGGTATATGAACCACAGTTCAAGCACTAGGCTTGCATGGGCCAAAGCTAGACCACAAAGACTAAAATTACTAGTAACGTAGTATGAGAAAAAGGGTCATAAATCAAAATAAAAAATAATCTAACAAAATTTTTATTTGTTTCAGCACGAAGGAAGACACATGGAGAGTAGAGTGAATAATATTTAAACATTTACGGACAACTGATCATGGTAAGTACTGCCATGAAATATTTACAACACTATCAGGAAATTGAATTTGACGAGGAAATAAGTATTCAGACCCCTTCAGATATGATAGAGACCATGAGAAGTCTAAAAGTGGGACTTCAAAGTTGCAGGGCCGATAACCAAAAGTTAAAAAGATCCCAAGAAGAACATAATGAATTGAATGTCGCATTACTCAGAGGTTTGACATAAATACAAAGGCAATTGTACCAAGCACGAATCTCAAGTAACTATGGTAATGTTATAAAAAGAGGATCTCAAAGCAATAAAATAAAACATATGTGAAAATAAAACACAAAAGATACAAAATACAATAGAGACACATATATAAGTAGTTCACCCAATATGGGATACATCCACAGAGAAATTGTTAGCCCTTTATTTTATTATCCAACAAAATGAAGGGATATAACTTACACCACACCCAATGTAACTTCCTCTTCTTTACTCATAGTATCCTTTCTCATAATACAATATTCACTCTCATACATAGCCACAATACAATTCATCATACATAAAAGAGGGCTGCCTTCTAGGAAAAAAAAACCCTAACATAACTTCTACCATCAGATGTTAAGAACCAAACATCAATATAGCATAGAAAAACCTCAGGAA
>CBVK0101717719.1:0-37361 GCA_900067695.1 Picea abies | reverse complement strand
GAGAGAGAGAGAGAGAGAGAGAGAGAGAGAGAGAGAGAGAGAGAGAGAGAGAGAGAGATTCAATCATAACATACAATGTATACGTAAAAGTTAAACAAGGGTAGTTCGCATGATCATGCAACCTTTTTTATATGCCATAATTAAAATCATAAATTTCGTAATTAGTAATATTGTCTTTCACTCACCACTTCTTTGTTTCCTTTTCCTTGTTTTTGCATAAGATAATATCATTTATTACATAAATACATCCAAAAACATATAACAATGTTGAGTCAAGTTCTCAAATTAATTACACTAAGGCTTCCTCTTACAGGATTCTAACCCAAGACCACCAACTACCAAAATCAAGTGGTTTATGCGATTGGAACAGTTGTCAATCCCAACCTTGAAATCAAGAGTCAAGTTATAAGGAAGCACCAAGTAGTGCACCAACAAGGAACGCAAAAGATATTGTTGACAATCAATAAGGAGATCACCCCTAGGCTTCAAAGCCTGGGTGAAATCTTCGAACCTCTAAGAAAATTGAGTTTGAAAACCCATTTAAGAAAATTTATGCACAACGTATCGATCCAGGGAAACTATGGCTCCAAGTAATGATTGAAAAGGTATCACTGACGATTGATCTTCCTCTGAATTCCCTTTTAAAAATTCCCAAGTCTTTATTAGTCAGAGATAACGCAAATGTGATTAATCGATCTTGTGTTCAGATAGATTTCCTGGATAGGTAAGCATACCATTATCCCAACAAAAACAATATCATCCAAAGGAAGGAGAAGTTGGATGACCCGCCTTGTAGCAACCTGCATTAGGAAGTTCTACCCTTCAATTAAGAGGATTGATCCATCTTCAGGAGAAGCACCTCCTCTGCTCTAACCCTAACCTAGAAAAAAATTTAATCTGCACAGATAAAGAGGGGCCTATAAAATTGCATGATGGTTAAACGAATTCTAGAAATCAATGAATTCTTCCAAGGGTGGCATCTTCGAAACCTAAAACCTAACAAGAGAAAATAATTTTGTGTGTTTTAAAGTGAGAGTCAGGATTTTGGGTGTTGATAAAGGTGTAAGGAGAAACATTACCTTGACAAGATTTCTTTTTCATTGCTTAGTTGCAGGGATCGGTCACAAGATCCAATTAGCTCAACTAAGAGTGACAAGCATACCTTTTCTTCTAAAAAGTTGAGCCTACATTGGATTTAATCGAAACTTTGCTAAAAGCTGGGAGGAAGAATATTGTGGTGCCATTTTAAATTTTCATTATGAAATAAAATACCAATAAAATAAACATAGGCTAAATTGCATAGGTTTATTTTGAAAAGGATATGAGAAAAAACCAAATATAGTTGTAACACCTTCTATGGAAAGATTAAGAGATTATCCAATTCATTTTCCTACCAATCATAAAAATTGAAGATATCACGGATTACAATATACATAAAAATCATGTCATCAACGAAGATATTAGCTTCATACACATTCAAAAATTTTGATTATGTTATTATCAATATTCGGAAAACTGGAAGTGTACAACGATATCTCTATTAACAAATAAATAACTAAATATAAAGTACTGAAACCAGAAAAATTGTGATATGTGAAGTTGTTTGTCAATCAGGTAACATGTCCAATTCCCTTTCCTTTTTTCTGCTAATCAAATGACTTCATGGGTACCTCTCATCCAATGCTAGGGGTAATCTTCTTCCCCCTTATCCCCCTGATCCGCAAAGGGATCACACACAGAATTTTAGCATGATGTATACTATCCATTCATGGGTTTTGTATATGCATGTGCATTGTCTTTCATGTCCAAATACCTTTATCAATCTTGCAGTCCAAAACCCATGACTAGGTAAAATTATGATCATATATATAATGACATGAAGTATTATATCATTAGTAAAAATCATCTTCAATACATATTTTTTATACAAATTTAATATTCTAATACACAACGAATTAACTAACAATCAAATACTGTAACCGGGAGAATGTCTATATATGAGGATGATCCTCAAATTTAAAACTTGTGCAACATCCTTCCCTTCGGCTACTAATCCAATGACTTCACCGGTACCTCCCAGCCAATGCTAGGGGTACTCTTCTTCCCCCTTATCCCCCGAGACGCAAAGGGGTCACACATAGAATTTCAAATCCAAACTAGCTCAATATTTCCCTCATAAGGAGAGGCTTCCACCTCTTTGCAAAGCTTGCAGCCCAACTCGCACAATTACACTAGTCACAAAAAAAAAATTGACAGCATTTTAGTCATCCAACAATAGGGTGTTTTCTTCCTTCCTCTTCCTTCTTTTTATAAGAAAAATTATCTTGACACTTGTCGATTTATGCACAATTAGATAATTTTTAATAATTAATTTAGAGATTATTCACCCTCAACACATGTCACACTTCCCTCAAGTTGCATATGTTTTAATTTCTTTTAATTAAATAAATTTTGAAATTTTCCTCACCTCCACAATTAGTTCCTAGATTTTCTCCTAGTTGTCCCTTAATTCCCCAATTTCTCCTTTATTGTGTCTCCTAACTAAATTACAGTTGGATTTTGATTATGACTCTTCTCTTAGTTAGGATTTAAAGTCTAGTTTTACTTAGGATTCTAACTTAATGTTGACAACCCATTCTCTCATAAATTAATTTATTTTAATTTAAAAATTTATTTTATTGATTTCATGCACACCTTGTGCACATGTCTAGAATGTTATTCTCTCTTTACTAGAGTTTATTTAGTCTAAATTTCCCTTAAACCCATTATTATAAACTTTATTTAGTCAAAAACATCTAGACTTGGATTTTGTTATGTTTTCTCGTTTATAAATTTATATTAAATTTATATTCTCTTCTCTAACAAATTCTAAGTATTCATTTAATCCTCTAAAGTCTTCTAAATTTTTATTAATTTCTCTTGATGTTTCCTTTTCTTCATTTGTATTTAGATAATCATGCGATGTTCCCTTCAAGACGTACCTGTGTGCTCCAAGGGTGACACTCACCATGTTGACCTAGTTTTGAAGTTGTATGATGTTTGGAGTCAATACTCCACTTGTCGATCTCGTTTGACACTAAGGGATTATTGAGGAGTAAGGAATCCATTGTATTGTGTGACCATACAAAATCCTCGTGAGTAACTGTCTCAGTCTGCCCTCATGGCATTGTGAACCTCTCAGGAACAAGGTAGTCGTTAACCTTCAATTCAGGTCACAGTAGGAGTGTTATTAGGCTATGGCAGGGACATTGTCACACATCTCCCAAATCTATCTGATATATGTGTATGACCCCTTTACTCCATATGTGATTCATATTAGTAAGCATCACCATGCCTACATCCACTAAAAAAAAATATTAATAATTCTTACACATGAAATCCATAACTGAAATCACCATCATCATAACATGTGCATAATAAAATCAAGTACTCATAATCAAGTCAATAGTCCACTCCATGACTCAATCCAGAGTCTAAGGTATCTTTTCTATGCCATCAACATCCGCTTTGTGTCATGTTTACTACACACTCAGGAAACCTCATCATAATACCTGTCAATGCTATACATCAATATTAATTACATAACAAACTCAATACTCAATTATAGCATAAATGTTAACTCATAAACCAAATTAGATAATCATAAAGTACCATGTTTAGCCAAATCACTTGAATGAAAGTGTCCTCAAAGAATAATCAGTGTTATGGAAATGTGGTCTATGAAATATGGATGTTACATACACCCCCTCTTGTTTTAAACTTTGTCCCGAAGTTTGTACAGTCTAAAAATGAAAACATTAATTATAGTTGCTACTAATCTATATATCAAGCTATCAAAATAAATATGGAAATTGTTAACACATCTTATGTGCATCCTCCCAAGTGGCAGAATGTGGGCTATAATTATCCATTGGACCTTGACCTAATCGACCAATCGACGTCGTAGTTGTCGAGTGCAATGGTCCAGTATGTGGTTTGGATCCATTATGAGAGCACCCTCATCCAATACCTATAATGAACTCAAATCAATTACATGTGACGGATCTGAAATATAATGACGTAAAATTGAAACATGAAACACATCATGCATACGCCTCAAAGAATCAGGTAAGACTAATCGATAAGCCACGGATCCTTTCTTTTCTACAACTTCAAAAGGTCCCACAAACCTTGAAGAGAGTTTAGCACCCTTTCCAAAATTAATCAAACTCTTATGCATCTTCACCCACAAAAACACTTTATCACCAACCTCATAACTACGGTCTATATGATGTGCATCAACATAACTCTTTTGTCGGTCTTGCTCTTATTTAATTCTTTTCTTTATGGTTCACATCTGATCTTCCATTTCCTGAATCACTTTTGGTCCCACCAGGACCCTATCTTCTATTTGATCCCAACTCAAAGGTGTCTGACACGGTCATCTATATAGAAACTCAAAAGGTTCCATCTTTATCGAACTCTGGTAACTATTATTATACGCAAATTCTACCAATGGTAAAAATTATTCCCATCATTTTTGTTGATCCATCACATACATTCGAAGTATATCTTCTGGAATTTTATTTGTTCTTTCCAATTGTCCATTGGTTTCGGGGTGATAGGCAGTACTATAATTTAATTTTGTTCCCAAAGCCTCTTGGAAACTAGTCCAAAAACATCTAGTGAATACAGATCCTCGGTTAGATATTAT
Organism: Picea abies; assembly: GCA_900067695.1. NCBI lineage: Eukaryota > Viridiplantae > Streptophyta > Pinopsida > Pinales > Pinaceae > Picea > Picea abies. Next base: position 32,668 of record CBVK0101717719.1, on the reverse strand, counting down.
ATTTCTTAGTTCACCATCCAATATTACAATTTCATTAACAAAAATTATAGCTATGTCAGGTGCTTGATATGTCGTATGAACTGGAATAAAATGTGTGTTCTTCATCAAAGTATCAACAACTACAAAAATAGAATCGTGTCTCCTTTCCATCAATGAAAATCCAACTATAAAATCCATCGATATGACTTCCCAATTCGATTTAGGAATCGTGTGTGGCTGTAATAATTGCACTAGATGTCTATCTTTAGCCTTCACTTGCTGACATTCAAGACATCTTTCCACATAGTTAACTATATCAGTTTTTATTCCCTTCCAAAAGAATAATGGTTTAAGGTCTTCCTTCATTTTCATGACTCCAGGATGGGCCATATACACTGCTTGATGAACTTCATTCAAAATTAAGTTTCTCATTTCGTCATTTGGTGGTACATAAATTATGCCATTATATCTTAATATTCTGTCACTATCCAAAGAGTAACCCTCATATCTAGGTATCATCATGGTATCTTGTCTGATATTGTCTTTTACTTCCTTGTACCAGTCATCATTCATATGTAATGCTAAAATATTTTCCTGAAGATTTGCTTTTAGGGGTATTATTGCATGGTCTCTAACTCAACACATCTTCTACTCTATTAAGTGTTCCTTTAATATACGTGATTTTAAAATAATACTCACTTAAAAGTTATAACCAACGTCTTTGTTGTGCGTTCAAGTTACTCTGTGCAAAAATGTGTTGCAATCCATTGTGATCAATTTTCAACTCGAATTTTTTATGCAAACCCCCACCCCTCCTAGGGTCCTTGTGACCTCTCATTCTAGGATTGTTCAAATCCGAGGGACGAATCACCTCACGAGTTACTGCTGAAATTTGAGCAACATTTTCCATAGGTCCTTTTTCTTTCCTTGTGTGAGCCAAACGCTAAACCTGTGGATGCTTTTCCCTTAGCCCCTTTACCTTTAAAATCAATTTCAGGAATTATCTCCCTCTCTTTGGCCAACTCCTCATCTGACCATAAGTTGTGACCAGGTGTCAACCCAAAAGGATCTAATTCACAACTTTGGGCACTTTGGGCTCTAGGAGTTTCAACACCACAAAACCTCAACTCCTCTGAATCCGCAAACTTGGACTTGTGGATCAGACGACCAACGCTCTCCATAGATCAGCGGTCCATACTGACTCCATGCTCTAGGATTTGGAGTATTTCAAACATACAACCCTCCAATCCCCCGGAGTGTCGAACTAGTGAACCTCTGAAGGGTGATGGATAAACAATCCATGGCTTCCCAGCATCCAATCAGTCGAGATCTTCCTCGGTACTCTGGCCTTCGGGAGTTCCCGACTGCTAAAACATTCAATCCTCTAGAGTTTCAAGTCTATGGACTACAGGATCTATCACCATGTGTCCTCCTCCAACGGATGGTTGGGATGGACTCCAGCCTTTGAGCCTCTGGGAGTCCCCACAACACTACACTTTGTTTCCTCCAGAGTATCAGGTCTTCGAAGTGCAAGATCTGGTGCCACATGTCACTACTGGCAATGGCCAAGACTTACTACTAGATTCGGAGCTTCGAGAGTCTCGACTAAAACCAACTTCCACCAACATTCTTTTGGATCGCTAAGTCTTCGGACCATGGGATCTTCTGCCACGTATCTCCTCCCGATCAACGATGAGGATCTGCTTTGCTCTTTGAAGCTTTGGGAGTATTGAACACTCCTTGCTTATGTTCTCTTGGATGGTTGGTCTTCCAGACTTAGTGGTCCATTGACACACATCCTTGTTGATGGATGGTCCATATTTTATTTGGATTCCCAGGACTCTAGTAAATCCGTCTCCTGTAAAACACAAACGTGAAAATATCCAAACTTACAAAGTCCGAAGAACTTTCAATATTAATTCACGTGCAACTCACCTTGATCTGATGGTTGTTGATATTTATGCCTAGATCCAATGGTTGGGATCTATTCTCCTTTCCTACACACTTCTTCTCCTGTCTGCATTCTGATCCAACAGTCCAGATCTTCCCGCAGCCAATCTAATGGCTATTGTAGCTCTCCCTCTATATGTGGCCACGCTTTCCTTATGATGAAGGATTTTCAAACTTTTCAAAGGCTTGTCCTTTGAATCTTCCTCTGCAATCCCGAGTGCTTTGTCTCTATCTGTGTTTCCTCTCCTAAGCTTTGAACTTGAAACAAGTTCACCTACTCACACCTTAAGCTTCTCCCACATTCTGAGACTTGGAATATCTTCACCTTTTTCACTCCTTACAGGGCTCTGCACGTACTTGTGCTATCTCTCCTAAGCTTGTAAGTGCTCGAACTTCGAAGGGTTAAGTCCCTTTGTTCTCCAAAATATTTATTGTGCCCTCCTAGCACTCTATGCTCGTCCTCTTGAGCTTGTGTACTTTTTTAATGGTCCTTGGTGCACTCCCCGCACTCGCTTCACCTCGAGTATTGACTTTGAAGACTCACCTACGCACTCCTTATGCTTGCTCTATGCACCCCTTGTAGAGCCTCCTCCTCAAAGTGTTCAGTAACTCTAGTGTGCTTTCACTTGCCCACAAGATCATCCACATCAATATAAAATATTGGTTGTGGATATAGAAGGACTACCACTTGACAATATTCAAGTCGAACATTGGTATTCATAATGGATTTCTAATTTCCCTTAATCATGTTCTCTACATAAGGTGGATTAGAGTCATCAAATATAAGTTCAAAGTATTTCTCTTCTCAAAAGTGACAACTATCCATATACTAGTCCTCACAAGCATCCTCCAAATCATACAAGGAATGTATGTCTCTGGTATACTCTCCATTGATATTAGGATACATATAGACAAGGATATTTTTTTGAATGATTTTTATATCCTCCATAACATAAACCCAAATTTCCTGGCATGGATTTTTTCCCAAGATTTCCCTAATTTGAATATGTGAAGGTTGGGGGGAACTAATTTCTCAAGGTTGTAGTGTGTTGAATATTTATCGGAAGCATATCAAATCAAAACCCTGAAAATACCTTATCCAATAGCCTTGGTCTGGTTGCAATCTTGGTGCTCTATCAAAAGATATTTGCTTATTTTTAAACCCTAAAATAGCTTATTTTAAATAAACAATATCTTCACTTCTTGAACTCTCATTAGAATTATTATTTTTAAATGGGTGTTTTTTCAAGAGGAAATCAAATCCACAATTTTTTTCTTTATATTCTACTCAAAAATCTATATCGATTCATCTAAGTATCACAACTCTCTTTATTCCTTTGCAAACCTACCCCGCAAAAAAACTTCATTTTTGGCCCAAGAAAGAGCTCTAATACCATTTTTTATGTACCTTAGATTTGAAAATGATGCCACACACAAGATAACCAAGAATAAGATAGAAAATCTCCTTTAATTTATTATATCAAAATACCTTAAGGTAGGGAAACACATTACAAGTATCCTTTTATGGAATGAATCCACTCTTGTTCACTTGCCTCTTAAGGTAGAGCGAAAAAAATGAACTAAGATCCAATACAAAACTATCTAATGGACCTTCTTTAATGAGGCCATATTACATTTTTTTCATGCTAACAAACTAGTGGGCCTTATTTAATAATAACAAACATACATGGCATATTCCATTTTACAATGAATTTCCACCATAACCACACTATTATTGCTTTATTGGGACATTCTCCTCTTCCCGAACCTACCCATGACACCCCTAGGGAGGATCCCACTTCTCCTTCACTTAAACTTCTAGTGTTCATCCATTTAGGGACTATCACAATGGTTTCCACATAATAAAAACCCATAGAAATATTCAAGTAATTGGAAAAACAATCAACCAAAGGATCTTGTCTGGCATTCCCCCTCCCCCCAACAACACTTCTCTAGCCTTCATTATCAAATTTAGATCACCCCCAAGATAACATTATCATTTCTAGCTAAACCTTGAAATGTGAAGTTGTCCCAGAAGCATTTCCTCTCTCCATACAAGTGATAAATATCGATAATATTAATAACTTACTCAACTCTGTAGAACTAAATGTTGTATGTATACATGCATTTAAAAAGATTAGGTTATAAGTTATAAAGATGTAACCTCCTTACCTAGCATATTTGTATGGGAGGGTTTTCCCTATTGGAACATGTATATTTTTTCTTTAACTCCAAGTGAACAACTCAGTTGTATCTAAGCAAGCATAGTAAGTCTTCCATATCTAAGTAATCTAGTAAATCAACCATATCTAATCAATTGGATAGCTCATCAAAAAATGAAACTATAGTGGTGATCTAACATTAGGTACATGTAACCCTTCACCTTGTTGATGACCAACCATTGGTCCAAATTAGTATTCCACAATTAGGATGTCAAATGGGGAGGATTGCACCAAGGGGTTTATTTTCTACCCAAACAATGCAACCACCTAAATCAGGTGTTTCCCCAAGTAGGGATCAATCTCAATGAGGTGTAGGATAGGAACATTGACTACTCAAAAATTTTACTGAATTAGACTCACATATCAAATCAAGGATCAAGCATCCAATTGATTGGCCATAGTGTGGTGCATAGTCTCTTAGACTTATAACACCCCCCATACTCAACAAGGTTATGGTGTGTAGGATCATCCACTTCTAGCTCTGGAACAATCTTAAATGATCAAGCATCACACTTAGCAATGGAGATCCTCTATAAGGACTCTACTAACCATTATAGCTCTTGATGAATACCCTTGGATTGTTATATATCAGACTTAGTTGTGGCATCCCAAGGACCCAAAGAAATCAATTACCAGGAACAAATAAGCATTGGTACCTCTGATTTGTCAAGTACACTCCTAGCCTTGTCTATCCACGTATACTAGGATGGAACAATTATTAGATTTCTCCCACAAATTCAGAATCAATATAGTTCTCTTGCTCAAGGAAGAAATTCAACAACAACCAATCCCCTCACATAAGGAAAACTCTTTTCTAATCTCTCAAGGATGACAATTCCCTCCTAAGAAAGTCTCTTGGCCTTTTGATCCTCCCTACCAGAATCTACATGGGGAGAGATTAGTCTTAGAAGAAAAAATAAAAGCACCATAAATTAGGTAAAAGGTGAAATACAACTCATTCCACTAAGGCTTTTAACCCCAATTTACCTGAGAAAGAATTTACAAGTCACATTTCCCCTTCCCAAGGCCCCTGGGCACTAGGATTTGGCCATCCTCATTTAACAAGAGCCTCTTTCCCTTGGATGTTATTTCTACAACTTAATTAATGCCACAAAGTATAGAAAGGTTACACTTTCCAAGAATGACAATACATATATATACATATCAAACATGAGCCACAACCACAACATAAGTCATCAAGGAATTATTCATTAATGCTTAACATAAATCATGAGCCACAACCAAAAATAAGTCATCAAGGAAATCTTCATTAGTGTTCAACATAAATCATACTCATAAATGCTCAACAGTCATCATTAAGGAAAAATACTTATCAGTGTTCATCAAGAGAAGTAATTTCTTAGGACACAATGATCCCAAAACATCATCTCTTACTCAAGCAGCATAAGGTGCATCATAATTAAATATCAACTACAAAACAACTGCCATGCACTAGGGGTGTTACAATCCTCCCCTTTAAAAAGGGATATGGAGCTGGAGCAAAGTCATTATTAAACAAATAAGGATAAATATTTCTCATCTTTGATTCTAATTCATATGTGTCATATTCTTTTTAGTAATGTTTTCAGTGGACCTTTACATAATCTGACTCTACTCCATAAGTGTTGTTGTTTATTATCGATGATCATTATGGGTTCCGTGAGAAACTCCTCAATGTCCCTCATCTATATAGCATCAAAATCCAACACATGGTTAGGATCAGGCACATATTTCTTAAGCAAGGATACATGGAAAACAGCATAAATAGTCACATGTGATGGTAAGGTTAATTTGTAAGCAATGGAACTTATCTATGCCAAAATCTCAAAAGGTCCACAATATCTTGGTGTCAATCTCTTCCATTTCTATAAGCATAAAGAGATTCTTTTATGCTTGATGTTAAGGAATACTTTCTCTCCAACCTTGAAGCTTCCTTTTGATCTCTTGTTATATACATAGATCTCTTTCCTATCCTAGGTAGTCTTTAGGATTTGTTGCACATGCTTTACTATACTTTCCATTTCTTCTAAGGTGCCACTTCCTTGAGTTAGTTGTAATTTCAAATTATCCCAACTAACCAAGGAATTACACTTTCATTTGCATGGGGCTTCGAATAGGCTCTTCTTGAGGGATTGATGATACCCATTGTTGTAAGCAAGTTCCACTGAGGGGAGATAGTCTTCCTAGATCATAATTGGTTAATTCATCCCATAATTTTTCAAGTACATATCTTCTAGAGTTTAATTTAATATATCTATCTAGCCATGTGTCTCCATATGGTCAGCAGTACCTAAACTTATATTTTTGTGCAATTCATGAAAAAAGCTCCAAAAAAACTTACAAGTAAACTTTGAGTTACAATCTGTCACAATAACTGTTGGCATGCCGTACAACCTTACTGCGTCTTCGATGAATATTCGAATGATATCGCATGTGCAATGAGTAGTCTTGACCAAAATGAAATGTGTTATCTTTTTTATACATTCAACTACTAAAATTATTGAGTCATTTCCCTTGGAAGTACATGTTAATATAGAAATGAATTCCAATGATATTTCCTCCCACTTCCATGATGGTATGCTCAAGGGATTCAACTTAACAACCAAGTTCTAATGATCAACCTTTATATATTGTCATTCAAGGAACCTAGCCACATAAGCAACATTGTCCATCTTGAAACATGGATAGGAGTACATCTAATTCATACTTCAATACATCCTTTGACATCCAAGGTGTCTCAAGTATGGAGCATCATGGGTGATGCAGGATCATCGCTCCACCTCACCACACACCAGCTCATTTACACACATGGTGTGCATTCAAGAAAGGAGAGGTGTCGCCCTCTCGTTTTTACCTTGAGAATCCAAGACGTGATCCAAGAATTAATTGAAGACAAGATGGAAGAGCCAAATTGTGCCTTCACACAAGCTGGAGATAAGGTCGCCATTAATAGGCTGACAGCAAAAGGGATCTGCATCTGATTTGGAGCAGATTTCCATCATTGTAATTTTCCCTTTTGATAGGCATTTTGAACAGTGATTTGACACCACTAATGTAGCTTGTGATGGAAGCTCGTAGAGTGCCTCTTGTATAAATATTTGTATTATTTCCAATTAGAAGGTTGGATGGTATAGGTTGGTAGGCTCGAGGTCGATGAGAGCCGAGACTCAGTTGTAGCTTGGACTCTATTCTTGTAATTTGGAATTCCACCATTAATAGAAAATGACAGTTTTTCTTGTTCTATATTTATGTGTAATGGATGTTATGTTATGAATGTATTTTACATGTTTGTGAATTTTATATGAATGTTAGAAATCATATGCAGGGATAGAGATACGGTTTTCTATCTACGAGTGTTTTGAGTTAAGTTTGGTTCTCTAGGCCAAGTTCAAGGAGTGAACGATAGAGATTGGAAACTCTATAAGTCGACACAAGGAGTGCGTGTCTGAACTCAGTGGAGTCATAAGATAAGTTGCCAGGAGGGCACACCAGATTAATTTACAGACTCGGGGAGAAATTTCAAGGTGGTTAAGTTCCTTGGAAAGAAAGACTATGTGAGGAGAAGCACAGTTCAGAGTTACTGAACACTCTAAAACACTCTTCCAGGAGGGCATAGAGCTAGTGTGATCATGCACAGAAGCAACACGGTTGAAAGTGTTGGAGAATCCCATAATTGTTGAACATTTTGATGAAGGAAGGTTTTGCAAGAAGTGCGTTGAACATTTTGTTGAAGGAAGGATTTGCAAGGAGAGGTTCTGCAGGTGCCACATCGTGGGTGCCGAGGAAGAGAAAAGAGGGTATGTGTCAAGTTGAATTGGTTCCATCAGGAACCCAACGAACCATTCAGTTCGACGACTTGAATGATCCTAGACTGGGATTTCATGCTAGCCCTTTGAAGGGAAGGGGTTCTCACCAAGAGTGGTAGCAGAGATTGATTTCATCTGCAGAGTGTGGGCGAAGGGAGATGAAAGAGATAGTTTGATACCAAGAGTGGTATCAGAGATTGATTTTGTCTGCAGAGTGTGGGTGAAGGGAGATGAAAGAGATAGTTTGATACCAAGAGTGGTATCAGAGCTTGATTCTATCTGCAGAGTGTGGGCGAAGGGAGATGAAAGAGATAGTATGATACCAAGAGTGGTATCAGATCTTGATTTCGTCTGCAGAGTGTGGGTGAAGGGAGATGAAGGAGATAGTCTGATACTAAGAGTGGTATCAGAGTGTAGTTTCATCTGTAGATTTTAGGCGACGGAGAAGTTGGGGATGCTCTCATTTGTAGAGTGAACAACAGGCTTTCCAGGAGGGGAGGTAGAGGGTGAAGATGGCCATTTAAGGTCACAAGCAGGGCCAAGGAGAAGTCCATTCATAGAAGAGAAAGGCAAAGATGGATAAGGAGCTCAGTGAAATAAGAGCATAGATGAAGAAGCTAGCATTCAAGATGTAGTAGGAGTCAAAGGTACACTAGAGGTACGAATGGCCTTTGAAGAGAACAGATAAATGGCATGTTCAGAATTTGTTGATTAGAAGGCAACAACAAATGTTACGAAGGTGGCTAAGACAGGTTGAATCTCTCAGTCATAAGGGAAGGAGATCTGGAAAAAGTATTGTATATTTCCAGGCGGGCAATGAGAAAAGGTCAGTGGATCTCGTAAAACGCCAGGTGGGCAGAGGAGACATCCCAAATTTCCAGGTGGGAAAGGGAGAAGAGGTGAACTCAACGAAGAGTTTGTGTCAGCTAAGAGGGTTGATAGAAGAAGAGGAGGCAGAAGGAATACCTCACTCAGATAGAGATTTGCGTGGATCTGTGAGCCGTGTGAATGAATATGATGAGAAGTTGCAAACTTCCAACATCAAAGAGAAGGATCAGGGGAGCATTTTGATCATTGGAGGAGTTGAGATATTCCTACCAAGTGCCTGAGGAGAGGCTTGCACAGATGTCGCAGATGCGAAAGGAGGATAGCAAGCAGAGACTGTCATGGGAGGAAAGGAACAGTTACTAATGTCTATCCCGATAGAAGGAGAACACTCAGTTGAGTTACTCACTCAGTGGGAATTGGAGTTAAAGGCATTGGAGGATTGGTTGGGAAACCAAAAACCAGAAGGTGGCTGCTGAGAGATATCCATGCCCGAAGAGACACACCAGCAAGAGTTACAGCTGGGGGAAGTTGGAATAGAACCAGTCGAAGGACTGACAGGGGCCAATCTGTCAGGGGAAGTAGCTGAATGAAAGTTCAGTATGGAGACTTCAAAAGTGGAGGATGCAGCAGAGTGGAAAGCTAAGGCCACAAAGGAAGAAGACGTCTTGGGAAGTTGGTGTGATTTTTCGATTGACAAGAAGTGATTGAAGTGAGTTAGTCTGCAATAAAAGAATTGGCCAATGGAGAAGCTGTACAAGGTGATCAAAGAGATAAGGAAGTTGATGTTGGAGTCGGCAGAAGAATTGGTTGGCATGAGGAAGTTGGACAATAGGAAACCTGCACAAGCAGCAAGGATGATGCGGGAGCAGAAGCAACGGAGAAGAGGAGCCAAGAAACAGCTATAAGAGAAATTTTTGGATCCAGGAGGATTTCATCCATGTTGGAAATCTCATGAGAAGCTGCTCATTATTTTTTCCATTGTGGAGTATGATGCAGGAACATCACTCCACCTCAGCATGTGCCAGCTCATTTACACGCATGGTGCGCATTCAAGGAAGGAGAGGCGTCGCCCTCTCATTTTTCCTCAAGAATCCAAGATGTGATCCAGGCATTAATTGAAGACAATATGGAAGAGACAAATTGTTCCTTCGCACAAGATAGAGATAAGGTCTCCATTAATTGGCTGACATCAAAAGGGATCTGCATCCGATTTGGAGCAGATTTGCATCATTGTAATTTTCCCTTTTGATAGGCATTTTGAATGGTGATTTGACACCACTAATGTATATTGTGAGGGAATATCATAGAGCCAATCTTGTATAAATCTTTGTATTATTTCCAAATAGAATTTTGGATGGTAGAGGTTGGTAAGCTAGAGGTTGCCGAGAGTCGAGACTCTGTTGTAGCTCGGACTCTATTCTTGTAATTTGGCATTCCACCATTAATAGAAAATGACAGTTTTTCATGTTTTATATTTCTGTGTAATGGATGTTGTGTTATGAATGTCTTTTACATGTTTTTGAATTGTAGATGAATGTTAGAAATCATCTGTAGGGATAGAGATACGGTTTTCTATCCACGAGTGTGTTGAGTTAAGTTTGGTTCTCTAGGCCAAGTGCAAGGATTGCGTGATAGAGATTGGAAACTCTGTATGTCGACGCAAGGAGTGCATGTCTGAACTCAGTGGAGTCAGAAGAGAAGCTTCCATGAGGGCACACCAGATTAATTTACAGACTCGGGGAGAAATTTTAAGACGGTTACGTTCCTTGGAAATAAAGACTGTGTGGGGAGAAGCACAGTGCAGAGTTACTAAACACTATGAAACACTATGCCATTAGGACATCGAGCTAGTGTGAGCATGCACAGAAGAAACACGGTTGAAAGTGTTGGAGAATCCCAGAATTATTGAACATTCTGGTGAAGGAAGGCTTTGCAAGAAGTGCATCGAAAAAGGAAAGGAGATGCCTTAACCCTTTCTATAAGGCCAAGAGAGAAGTCGTCGAGAATTCTATCCAAGAACAAGGAGTGCACCAAGAAACTATAAGTCCATATTACAAATATCAAGAGGGAGAGAGAAAATTTTCTAGGAGGGAACAAGGAATTTCACAAAGGAACGTGAACTTGGAAGGTTTTCAAGCCGAGAAAAGATGCAGGAGAGTTGCATAGATTTCTGCAAAGAGTGTAGAAAAGCGTTTCAAGAACAGCCTAAGTCTCAAAAAGGTGAAATTGTGCTAAGTGTGCAAAGGAGTCGAGGGCTTTTCGAAGTCCCGAAGATGGAGAATTCATCCATCGTTGAGGAGAAGACACGTGGCAGAATATCGAGAAGTTCAGGAGTAGGAGCTTCGAAAGGTTTGTCGAGAGCAAACAAGAGTCTTCGTGAGGTCGCAAAGAATGAATTAACTCCAGGCTGTTAAATTTGGAAGGAACGCGGCAGAGAGTCATGTATTTCAAAGGAGGAACCCTTCATATAAGAGTCAACAAGAAGTCCCGAAGAGCTGAGAGTCGGAGGAATCTTATTCGTCCATCGAGGAAGACATGTGGAGCAAGATCGACATTTCGTTGATTCACAAGTCGGGAAAAGCAGAGTTGATAGGATAGAAGACTTGCGAAGTCCGAACTCATGATTTGATCGCAATCATTTATCATGGAAGGGACGTGGACCGTATATCTAGTCCCAGAGTATTCATCGATTCGAGAATCGGGGAAAGGAGGAAGCAGCTCGCGAAAGTCCCGAAGCGCAAGGTCATGAAGAGAACTGGCCCATGGTCACAGTCCGTGTTCACATCCAGGAGGGATCCTAGCATCGAGAGCTAGTTCCTATCAGTTAAAAGCACAAGGAGAGGGTCTGCAGGTGCCATGTCGTGGGTGTCGAGGAAGAGAAAAGAGGACATGTGTCAAGTTGAATCGGTTCCATCAAGAACCTGACGAACCATTCGGTTCGAAAACTTGAACGATCCTAGACTGGGAGGTTGTTCCAGCCCTTTGGAGGGAAGGGGGTTTTCACCAATGGGCCTCATGGAACACTAGCCTTCTCAAATCCTGATTTGGTCTATAAATCAAATTCCTCTATAGCAGTATCTCATATTCAACCAAATGGTAGTTCTCATACTTTCTAAATTCCTTCATTGTCCAGTTCTTCTTTCTCAAAAAATATTAACATACTTTTTGGTATCACCTGTATTCTTGGATCGAATCCTAATCACTATTCTCAAATCAAGATGAGCTTAGGAGATTTCTCCTATATGTTTTCTTTAACTCAAGGCATCTACTGCAAGATTCTATTTTCTTTTACATGCAATAAATCATAATCATAATTGCTCAAAAATTCCATCCAACATGTCTACCTTATGTTCAATTATGGTTGAGTCTCCAAGTATCTCAAACTCTCATGATGCATTTTCAATTCAAACTTTATACCAATCAAGTAATGCCACCATTCCTTCAACTATTGTATTGTTTTTAGGTGCCCAAATTCATGATTTGGGTACTTGTGCTCATTAATATTCAATGATATCTTACGACTCTTCCCTCTCGCATGAGAACTCCCCCAATTCCTTCATCACTTCCATTGATACACACTAGGAAAGAATATTTATCGAATTTGAGAAGTATCATCATAGGTGATTACATGAGATGTTTCTTGGTCTCTTTAAATATTTCCTCATGTAGGGTTGTCTAGAGGAACTTGACCCATTTAACTTGTAACTTGGAAAAGGGTCCTACAATATTCAAGAAACCCTCAACAAATCTCTAATATTATCCCATTAATCCCAAGAATCTTCTCACCTCAACCATATTCTTTGAGGTTATACAACTAGATATAGCTTCTTTTTTTTGGGATCCACTTTTGTTCCTTCTATTATGATGTGCCTAAGATACTAGATCTCTTTCTTGAATAACTATAGTCAATTTTCTCATGGGTTTTGCAACACTAGGAAGATATGCTCTTGATTCTCCTCCTCATTCCTATAGAAAACCAAAATGTCGACAATAAATACTAGCACAAACTTGTATGGGCTTATAGAACACACAATTCATTAATCTCATGAAGACTGCATGGGAAATTTTCAATCCAAAAGGTAAAACTAGGAACTAATAGTACCCATATATGGTCTTGAATAGAATATTGGGTATGTCATCTTCTTCTACTCTTATCCAATGATATCTAGATCTTATGTCCAACATGGAGAACATCCTCACCTCTTTGATTTTATCAAACATATCATCCATCCTATGTAAAGGGTAATTATTTTTTTATTGTTAATTTATTCAACATCTTGTAATCGATCCACATATGAAAGGTTCCACCCTTATTCTAAACAAATAGCATGGGATCTCCCTGGGGTGAAGCAGTTGGGTGTATAAAATCTTTTTCAAATAATTCTTGCAACTACATATTGAACTCACCAAGCTCGTTATCCCTCAATCTATAAGGTGCATTTGATATTGGGGTTTCCCCTGGCATCAAGTATGTCTTGTAATTCACTTATGTGGTTGGTGATAACCCTGTTAAATTTTCAAGTCATACATCTAGAAAATATTTTTAATATTAGCAAATGATTTGTTTCTATGCGTGATTCATTTTCTTCCTTGGTGATATGAATAATACACCCTTTACAACCCTTGTGCATGTAGTGAATACCTTGCATGGTTGATATTTGTCTTGTTTCTACAAGAATATTTTTTGCTTGGATGCTTCGAATCACTCTTTCATCATCCACTCATTCAACCCTCTTTTCATAGCAGTCTACCTTGGCCTTATGGATTTCTAGCCAATCCCATCCAAGTATCCCATCATAGGTGTTCAAAGGATTTTTACTCCTCTATGGGAAGTAGAGGTCCTTAGTGAATGGATTGTATATTCACTAATACACATATAATAAATAAGAAAAACTAACATTTTGATGTTCTATGAATCAACTCACCAAAGCTAGAAGTAAGTTGGGTGAGGAGAAAATTTACTAATTTACTCAAGATATCCTTTCTTCTTCTACACAAGCTAGATCATGAAAACCTCCCAACACTAACCCGATATGATAGTACCTATACATGATAAAAACAACCAAACTTTCCTTCAAAATTACTTTTGTATATCAAAATTTAATTCAAATAATCCAACATACTATTGACTTTCATAAATATGAACTTTGATTCAACAATTAATTCAATGCAATCATGAACACTGAATTGAGGGAGGGAGAAAAAAGATATATATTGATTCATCATAATAAGTACAACAAATAAAGCTATACCTTGGAATCTGAAATGGTGCCTTCTTCACTTGAGGTCGTAGTGCTTTAACTCCAACTACGTAACAGATCACTTATAGTATATGACAGCCAACAATCCCTATAATATAAACAAGCCCAAAGGGTTCTTAAAGCTCCAAAAAGGATGGACTATTTAATGGGACCAAGGAGTTCCCAACAAGATGAGAATGCATGAACTGCAAGAATGAACAACAAGAGAGGCACATACAAAATTTACCAACACTTGGGTTATTCAATACAAAGGCACTTCTTCACTCTCTTTATGTGTGTTTGTGTAGATTTTGTTTTGTAAATAAAAAAAGTTCAGAACCTTGTATTAATAACGATCAAAAGCTATACAATGATAGGTGTTAGCCACATGTTCCACCACAAGAGGGAAACTAGAACAGGTGGCTACAATTTGTTCAAAAATTGACATGTTTTTTTGTGGTCTAGCCTTGTTGGAACTAGAGTGATTACGCCAAAAGTTACAGTTTGTCTGCGAAATCAAAAATATGAAGACTAATTTTTGCAATCTTCCACTAATTCTGCCAAGGCTGGATATATACAGAGCCACCATGACTATAGTTATACATACCTGGTGGGAAAAAATTGCTAAAACATCTATCCTATTATTGTGACCTATTGGACCACTGACTCTGCAACTAGAAAGACAAAAAAACTAGAACCTAAGGGATTCATTCAATTGTTGGAGTTGGATGTCCATGAATGGTGTATGTTGGGTTGAACCATTGGCTACACATCGGACATCTAGCGCTCGTTGAAGCATCTGAGAGTGCCTCGAACAGGATGTTCATTCGTTGGCTAATGATGTTCTGAGAGTGCACTTGGTCCTCCTGCTTTTGCCTCATCTCGAAGAGGATTTGGAGGTGCTCCTCTATGAGATGGTTCAAAAAATGGTGAGGTTAATCCTCCTCCTCCTTTCCAATCTCCTTGTCTTCCTCTATGTTGCAATCCATGCATGTACCTATAAGGTTGTCCAACTTCCAACTTGGAGGAATTTCCTCCTCCACCTTCCAGCTCCCATCCCCATAGTACTTGTTGCCTGGCTTGACCACGAGAGGGGCCAAAAAGTGAGCATGTGATGCTCCTATTTATCTCTGCTCAGACTATGTAGCTATGGTGGAGATGGGGGAAAGTGAGTCGTGGAAGAGGTCGCCTCCAATTTGACTAGGCTAGCTTCAAGGAACTGCAGAGGAGTCGACTATGTCCTCTGGGTGGAATGGCGAGAGTGGGAAAAGTGGGTGATGAGTGCACGTTGGGAGGTGGTGATTTTGTTGGCCCGAGAGAGGGTGATCTTGTTGCGATCACCCCTCTTGTATTTCCCACACTCTTGAGGCATTGTGTGGGGGGTGTGGAGGTGGTAGAGGGATAGGAAGGAAACTAGGGGAGGTGGTTGGAGCATTTTCATAGAGAGAAGAAGAACAAATTCATTTTCCTGAGAGTTGAGGAGTGTTTCCACTGAGAGAAGAACAATGGAGTGGAGAAAATACACAGATATTCGAGGAGAAAATTCACAGAGAGATGAGGAGTGGATCCACAGAGAGTCGAGGAGAAAATCCACATAGATATTGCACCGTCTAGGAAGTGGGTTGGAATGAGATGGGTTGCATCTCTTATCCCCATGGGGACTGGAGGTGACCTCTGGAAGCTCCATTGAAGTGTGAAGTGATTGTTGTGTCCTTCTGGTATGCCTTGCCTGGCTGGTTCGCTCGCCCAAGAGCCCATCCAGGTGTTCTAGCATTAATCCTCTCATGGTGTAGACCATGGAGGAGTTAATGGAAAAGGGTTGGCAGTCGGGGCTAATAACTCCCTCGGTTTCCTTGTTCCATTTGTCCCCCCATTATTTCCATGTGGCACCCCATCTGAGTGTTTGTGTAGATTACCCAACTCATGGACCTCCTTTTATATGTCAGAAATGAAGTTAAGATAGTTAGGGAGTGAAATAGGGACCAAACAGGTGTTCAGCATCTACAAATTTTTCTAATGGTTATGCATTTTCTGTAACCTTTACATTTTGGGGGTCATTTTGTATGAGACTGTAAAATTGTATAGGAAACAAAGTAGTTGAATATTAGTTAATGGTGTGATCCTAGTGATCATGTGTGAGATAAATTGAGAATTGTTGTGCAAATACATAAATGCATAATGATAGGCTAGGCTCTAGTATGGATTGTATAGAGAATTAAATGAATCACACGCATAAATATAGCATTTAGTGCAGTTATATAGTGAAAATACAATCTTTATTAATGAATAAAATAGTGGAATATTGTAGAACACAAACTAGCTAGAATGGTGGTAAGCTTATCTTTGAAGGGAGAGAGATGGAAGCTATGCTCATTTACAACAATCTAACACAAGAGGCTGAAAAGATGGCCTTTTAAAATAAAGAAAGAACCTTAAATGTCCAAAACCCTAAGCCTAAGAGGCAAAGTGCCAAAGGGTGTTTTTCTAAAAATAATGCCAAAAATTATTTTTGGGCGTTAGTTTTTACATCAATTTCCTAGAAGCATAGTTTTTGCATATGAGCTTTGTCTGGTGCACATAGTATCTCATTGGAAAGATATAACTAAGGAATATGATAAAACAGTATGGCCAATAGTTTCCAAGATCACTTGTCTAAAAATCTTGTTAAGGGCCTCAAAATGAGCGTGGAAGTTTAAGACCTAGAAAATCATAAGAAAGTTTCCCAAATGTAGAATGTCCATGTTGAGTTAGTGGAAGAGGTGGGTGGACAACGACATCCACTTGGATTAGGATCAAAAGTTTTAGGAAAAAGGGTGTAATATATGGTATAAAAAATACCCCATGATGTATAATTTCAAAAGAGAAATCGATGGCCAAAATACATTACAATATATTAAGAAGGATCTGACACATGGACAAGAGTGAAGTCCTGCACAACCAAGATAAACAAAGAGGCATATGCAAGTAAAAACCAAAGTATGAAATACTCTTTTCCTCAAGTTGGGCACACCCATGCTCAGAGGTTATGTAAGCAGGGCCACAAATCAAGTACACTGTGAAAATTAAGCATATCACAGGGTTAAGTTTACATCTCATAAAATTTAGTGTAGTGGTGCGTCCATGTTAACCAAATGCACCGATGTTGTTAAAATAACCGCAGTGGGAAAAATAATGAATGACTTGGCATAGTGGGGCATCTCGTTGGACACCCTATTATCAGTGTTATATACAACACAATGCACCGCTAAACAAAGTTTTGATGCTCCAATAACACGGTAGCACCCATGCGCTCATATTAACACATCATACCTCTTAATTTGCAATAAAACAATTTAACCTAGTGGTTCCCCTAGGTCCAATAAATGACTAGTGTTGTAAAGAGCACATATCATGATAAATATTTCACAATCTAGCAGCGTGGTGCATCTTATAGGATGCACCAATAAAATAGGTGGTGGTGGGACAATAAATATGGACCATTGGTGTGTAAACTCTAACATTATGCACCGGTGTTGTCCAAAGAAAATCACCACAATAAATTTTTAAAAATAAACATAGTGGTGTGTATTTTGTGACACCCCATCACCAGTGCATTATAAAATACAATGCACCGCTAAACAACATGTCAGTGCTCTAGTGACACTGGAGCACCAATGCATTCAATTTAACAAAGCACACCGCTAACTTTACATGGTATAAATTTTAGCGTAGCGGTGCATCCATGTTAATTAAATGCACCAGTGTTGTTTAAAGAACTGCAACGGGAAAAATATTGAACGACTTGGCATATTGGGGCATCTCATTGGACGCCTTTTTATTGGTGATCTATACAACACAACTCACCCCTAAACAAAATGATGGTGCTCCAATAACATGGTAGCACTGGTGCATTCATATTAACACATCACACTGCTAAATTTGCAATAAAATGATTTAAACTATCATTACCCCTGAGTCCAAAAAATGCACTGGTGTTGTAAAGAGCATGACATAGGGTCATATATTTCACAATTTAGTAGCATGGATCATCTTATGGGATGAATCACTAAAATGTGTGTTTGTGTGACAATATATGTGGAGCACTAGTGTGTGATAGTAAAAACACCACATGATGGTGTTGTTTTTCTAATATAGACCACTGGTGGTGGTGTGTAGTGACTTTTTTAAGCGCACGGATTATTTTCTACCTTTTTCGATATATATATATTGTTAAATACAATTTATTTATATATGTGTGTGTTTTATAATTTCAATTTGTTTTATATAATAAATGTGCCTAAAAATATTTATATGGGAATCAGAGACGATGACAATGAGAGGAGGATGAGAAACAACAGTAGTAGCAGGTCGAAACATACACCTTTGTATGTAAGTAGGAGGCACAAGAGAGGGAGAAGGAGTTATTCATTCACCCTATTACACCACAAACACATTCCCATTTGAGGGATGTTTTCCTCCTCAATTTTTATGAGGAGGGTACATACCTCAGGGGGAACTCTCTATTGTTATTAAATTTGATCTATTGTTCGAGTCATGGTCGATGGGAATTTAGGGTCGGTCCCAATCTGTGGTATCAACCCACGAAGGAGGATGTTTATTTCATCATTGAGTTATCTAGGAGGGAGGAGGTTTATCCCTAGTTCCATGATCTACTGTCTGGTGTTGCGAGAAGACCTAGATGGCATATGTGCAAAGATATGTCAGTCTAGACATTCTTTCTACTTCGAGATTCCAAGTTCCTGGTGGTCAAATGTAGATGAGTTCACTTCATATAGAGGAGGTTAGCTTCATGTGTCTTATTATCAAGGAACTATTACACTTTACCTATAA
Organism: Picea abies; assembly: GCA_900067695.1. Lineage (NCBI taxonomy): Eukaryota > Viridiplantae > Streptophyta > Pinopsida > Pinales > Pinaceae > Picea > Picea abies. Next base: position 13,813 of record CBVK0101717719.1, on the reverse strand, counting down.
TGGGAAATGCATTAGTTGTCCTTTGATGCATTATGTAAATATACTTGTGTACAAGCCCCAATTAATTAGGTGGACGAAGATTTTTTTGAGATAATTTTGTTTTGTGTTGAATTTTTATTGTAACAACCTTGTTTTCAAACCCCAAACTAGCGATGTATATTGTAAATGTGATGTATGGTCGAGAGCCAAAGCAATATAATATGTAAATGATGTAACCTTGTTTTCAAACCCCAAACTAGCGATGTATATTGTAAATGTGATGTATGGTCGAGAGCCAAAGCAATATAATATGTAAATGATGTAAATTGAATATAATGAATAAAATGTATCGCCAGTTGCAAATGGACATGGACGGAGATTTGGGAGCTAAGTATCCACAAGAGAGGGAAGGGGTCCAGGGGGGAGAGTTTACCCATGTTTATTAAACCCAAACAATTTATTTCTAAATTATCCTTACCATGAAACTTCCCTTATCTATTGAGTGTTCTAGAACCCAATCATTGAATTCATGTAAGAGGGTGGGTGTGAGAAGTCACATCCCATATTTATTGAGAGTGTGGGCATTGAGTACAATCAACTTGGGGAAGAGTGTAAGTGAAGCAAGAAAGAGAAAAAGGGGAAATTTGTATGGGTAAGAGACCAAAATTACATATTCACATTTTTGGATGGAAAGTTGTTTTTACATGGAGTTTTTTGGATAGAAAAGGAGTTATGAGTGTTGAATATTGAAGGCAGTTGTTGTGGTCAATTTTAGCATTTATTTGGAGCTGAAAAATGTGGAGAAAGAGGTTGTGTGCATGGGAGTAATGTGATGTTCGAAATTCATCAAGGGAAGCATGTGTTTTGTTGTTGGGAGAATTTGTTTTGTATCTATAGAATTCTTGAGGTCCCAACAAGTATATTTCCTATCCAACATGTGCTAGAAGCCCTAGAGGGGATTGGAAAGTCCTGAGGGACTGTGAGAAACGAAGAGGGATTCCATCCCTTGGGTTGTGCAAGTTGTGGGGAAGAGAGCTAGTGGACCAGAATTAAATATAAGATTTAACTATTGAGAGGGGGACATTAGCTAGTGTTAGGGACCACCATCTCTTGTGGATTCATAGCCCCATCTCAAGGCTGACTTGATATTGAGAACTAGAACAACAAGTTTATGGTTGGGAGGAACATTTGTCCTATGCAGTGGGTTTCACATTTTATAGGATAAGTATTCTTATTTTTTGTGTTTATTCATGTATAATATTGATATAGTTGTTGTGCATTTTACTCTGAGATATATTTGGTTATTATTGCTTGTTGTAAGAAAAATGATGCATTCAAATCTATATTTATGTGGTTGAATAATTTTATATGCATTTAGTTTATACTATACATAGTTAAGCAATTGCATATATGTTTTTAATTAGCATGGTCCATTGTGTAAGCTTGAATGTCATGTTGTGTATGTTATTTCCACATTTAGAATTGGTATCATAAATTTTGTTTGGGTCGTTTTAACAGTGATGTAACCCAACTATGGATTGGGTATGTTACAGAGTTGTATCATAGGTTAAGTTAAACATTGGACCCGTATGGGCCAAGAATCTATGCAGATTTGGGCGAATTCGTTGTTACAGACTTTAGTCTGAGAAAATTTGGGGAAAAACGGTGGAGAACCAAAGTGAAATAACCAAATTCATGGGAAAATTTGAGATTTAGTTTCCTCATAAATGTCTGAGATGTTTAATGGATTCAATCAGTCGGATTGCAGAGTTAGAATCAGCCTGCAAGGTTGAATTTTGCATTTCCATGGTTGTTGCAGCACTGGGTAGAGTTTAATGAATCGAAAACCAAGATCACTTTTGATATCGAGATCAATGACCCATACTCATTTTGATAAATTTAAAAATTTATAAGGTTTCATAATTTGATGAGGTCAAACAAATCAATGACCAAGATTCATTTTTGGCAGTTGGGAAAATGAGACAGATCGATGGTATGTATTTGTTGCCCATATACATTGGGGTTTTGGTCAAAAATTCCTAAGTGTTGAAGTTGGCCAAGGGAAACTGCCAATGTCTGATGGTTAGGTTGTTCGAATTGGCGAAGTGATTTAGTCACCAATGGAAATCATTGACAGTTGATGGTCGAGTCGGCTGGATTGGCAAAGTGATTTAGTCACCAATGGAAGCTGTCGACAGCTGATGATCGAGTCAGTTGATTTAGCAAAGTGTTTTGATATAGCAATTGAAAGTGTTTATCATCGATGGTCGATGGTTGGGTGTCAATATATTCAGTGAGGTTTCGGTTTGTCCAAGACAAATGGTCGATGGATGATGAAGGAAAGAGCATGATCACATGTCATGCCATGTCAGCATCCATGTGTCATGCCATGTCATCCAAGAAATGGTTGATGGTTGATGATCATGTTAGCCAAATTGGAGAAGTGTTTTTGATAGTCAACAGCAATGGCCAATGGTTGATGGTCGGGTTGGCCGAATTGAGAGAGTGTTTAATCCGCCAATGAAAATCATCGATGGTCGATGGTCGGGTTGGCCAAATCAGAGATGTGTTGCAATCAGTTTCCAAGGGAAAGGGTCAATGGCCAATAATCGATTCAATAGTTTAGGCAATCAAATTAGATCAACGACTGAGATCTCACCCAATTTTGAGTTCGAAGGCTTAGATTTAAGGGTTGTTATAGCAGTAAAACAATCAATCTCTATGAATGTTTTTGGGTTTTTGAAGGTCATGAACTTGCGAGGCGATTTCGAGGCCCTAAACGACGATTTTAGGAAATAAAAACCCATGAGAAAATATTATACCAAGGTGCAATTTATCTCTACAACTTAAATAAAAGAAATCAAATAGAGTTATCCAATGAGCTACTCCGGGCACAAAACAGAGCTCGTATGAGAAAGTTACAGTTGAAACAATTAAGGTAAAATTTTGGCACCGATTTACTTCCATATGGCATAAATCCTTTCTCAGAAGTTCGTTTGAGGCACAGGAGTAGTCTATGGAAATACTATGAACCATAGAATACATCCATGGGTCTAGATTTGGGATCTGGGTATGTAAAAATGTGTAGGAAGAGAAAGAAGACACGTGTAGCATACAGGGATAAATTGGAAAAAAAAAATTATGAACTTATCTGAACCATAACTTTCATCTCAGAGCTCAGATTTGAGAAAATGAATAGTTATTGGAAAGGTATTGAGGAGAAGAAGACACATATTTACCCAGAAGTTTGAATTGGGCAATAAATTTTCTCAAAAAGTAATAAAGTAATTCTATAGCAATAAGAACTGGGAATTGCGGCATGTGAATGTTGTAAATTTCCTCTCATAACTCAAAATGAGGCATGACTACAACCATTAGAGAGTTGTTTTGAAGAATAATGTGCTTAAGGAATCATATTTTGACATGGTGCATGGTGTTCTTCATAAATTGATGTGAAGAATAACTTGTAATCTAATTAATAAAAATATTTTTACAATGTGCTTAATTCTAACAACAATTATTGCATGCACATTCTTACATAATTAAAGATATAGAAAAGAAAACTGTAGTTCCTATATGAGAACTAGATATATGGATAATGCACCAGGGTATTACATCCATGAGGAAGAGATCATAGGTCTTCATTTCAACATGGGGAATGTTGAGACGAAGTCTTGGTGAGCCTAGGAATAGCAGCAATAATGATACTACCTCCTTGGCTTGTTACTTTACTTGTCAACCCAAGGTTCATATAAACTTAAGAGGTGTTGTGAAAATTATATGCAACATGCACTAATAACAGTCTAGGTGTAATATTGATCAAGGGGCCAATGCATTTTTGGTGCAAAATTGGAGACCGAGGTTCTCAGAGGTCACCAACAAATATATCGTTGTAGTCTAGTAGCGCTAGCATATTCAACCTTCTACAAGGGAAGGAAGTCTCACCTGAAGAGAAATAAGACTTATGTTTGATCAAGTGAGTTAGAATGGACACACCATCAGATCTAATGCAATATAAGATATATTCATACTTGAATGCATAAATATTATATCATTAGAAGTATAAACATGTATGTGCATTCAATAATCCATGTTGCACAGCATAAAGATGAGTGCATAAATCATAGGAATTTGTAGACAATATCACAACTACCAATTATATAGACCAGGGAAGATTGCACATCACAAAGGTCAAATATGCATACCCATAATGAAAAATTTTGGTGCCTGAATAATCCATCATGTTATTATCATATCACAACTTAGCATACAAAAATAGTATCATCTATATCATGACTTATATAGTAGAATCAATAATCAGATATCTAGTATGGACTCTTAGACTTCTGCACAAGCACAACTAATTCCCCATAATTCATTACACTAGCTTATCACAACAGACTCAATGATAGTAATGGCGATAGATTGATGACAAAAGAAGAATGACAAGGAATCTATTAACAGCAGTTTTCATGTCTCGAAGATAGCACAATATATCAAAATTAAATTATTGACTCAACAACTAAGCAACCTATCATCTCGACAATTAGGAAAATATTTCCCATTACATATTCACATATTTATGAAATTTCCTTCAGTGCTTCTTGACTTCTTGAGTCCACTATTATCTTTTCTTGATTTCTCTTTTGTTCTACATGTTCTCGAAGCTTCTATATCTTTCCACTTGCTAGTCCAGTTGGCACATGAACTGTTTCTATTGTTGTTTCCATGCTTGTAGTTAGATTTCCATTCATCATAGATACTTTCCCCCACTTCTAGCCTTTCGCTACCCTGCTTTGATTTTCCGCAAAACTGTGATACTTCCACAAAGTTGAACGTCCTTTAAAACGAAGGGCCCAACAGGCCCCGACCACAATCTTTGACTCATCCCAAGTCAACCTTCCACTCTTTCACTGTCTTCACCTTAAAACGAATGGCCCAAATCAAGTACAATTGAAAGGGTCTGCTCATGGAAACTATCATAGCAGTCCACATGATCCTGCCATTTCCTTGTTAATATTGCAGCTCCTGCAACAAAGTCTTGAGCAGTGGTCACACTAGGTTTCTCAGGCTTAGTAGCCAACAGAATCGTCCATTCAATGTCGATAATATTATCAATGTGTTGCATATGGATGTACTCAACTTGCATGGTAGGTCGGAAACTATGGAGCTCTTTCTTGGTGGCGCGAGTAGATTCATCTAGGGCATTGCATCGTTCGTCCTTGTTCTAGATTGTTGCAAACTTGGCCGCTTGCCTGAATGGATCAGTGATTGCTTGGGATTCCACATTCATTTTGTTCGGTTGGGTGTGTAATTCCTCAATAGGTTTGCGGTGAGGTTTTATCAATCCAACCCAATCATTTACCATGTCAAAAAGATGGTGAAATTCCTTGGCCCAGGCATGAAGAGAGGAATTATTAGCATTTCCCTCCTTGACTGCATGTGTAATATTTTGGAGAAGCTCTTTGGGTTGCTCCTTTTCCTTCAATTTGAACATAGTTAACTCCTGTTGCAGGGTATCTATTTTTACAGCCAACTGTGACCATGTGCCAGCAATGAGATCAACTCTTTTTGGTGTCGCAACTGGAGTGATATCTTCAGGAAGCTCAAGAATGATGTGGAAAAAATAATTCCAGAATTTCTCAAACTTGTCTGTGATGGCCACAACTATGGATTCATTCTTCACATGCAAGCCATTCTAAGGGGATTTGAACCTATTGGTCCTAGGGAGAAGTGGAGGGTAATGGAATTTTAGTACCCGAAGTGATAGCAGGGGTTTGGTAGTATTTGGAAAAATCATGTGGAGCTGGGAAAGGTTAGGGGGGAGTGGAACTTGTGACAGTTGCAGAAAAATGGGCAACGGGCGGGGCGAAACTTCCTATTGTAGTGAAAAAAGGGTCACTAGTTTAAATCCTCGTAGTATCAAGGTTGAGTTGGCCATGGGATGGTGGAGTGGTGAGTGGGGTATTGGCGGAGACACTAGGATTTGGAGTGGTGATTACTTCAATGAAGGGGGTAGATTTTGGTGGATTTGGGGGATCATCATTAATGTGGATAATCGAGACATTAGTGGGAACGAGAGTAGTAGAGAAAGGTGGGGTGAAAATGGTGTAGGTCATGGGTGGAAGGGATGATAGGGGAGTGGCCTCAGTGATGATGGGGTGGGCCGTAGGTTTAGAGGGAGAACTAGTACACTACTTCTTTAAAGGAAATATAGAAGTCATGACCTCACGAAATTGCTTACCCGAGATCGTTGCATCATTCAAAATGGAAGAAAAAGGGATTGGGATAGCTTGCCCTAGTAGTGCTTCTTATTCTCCTTCATATGCCCTTTCTTCTAAGCTAGAAGGTGACTGATCTATTTTCATTGAACTAGTCCCTACATATGAATTATGTGTCGGATATGACTGTTGCGTGAGAGCAAGCATCATGTAGGAGATTTCCTACCTCTTTCGTTTGATAGTAACACCTAGCCATGCAGTGAATTCTTTTTCAAACAAAGGCTCGTCTAGGAAAAATGGGAGAGAGTTCACATGGAAGAGCATTGGATCTAACTTAAGAGGTTGAACAAAAGTATATTCATGGTTCATTCCAAACTAGAAGTTGTGTGTATGTTGATTGAGTAATGACTAGGGAATTCATGGTCATTGTGTCAGGGATATAAGTTCATTGTACCACTACACAAAGGTTGCAGTGTGAGTGGTTGAGTTGCAACTAGCAATGTGACTACTCCAAGGGTCGAACAGTTTGGCGAAATGACTGTCAACAGAATGGGAGACGTTGTGACCCATTGGCGGTTGTTATTTACACATATCAAATGCTACCAATAGATAATTGTATATAAATTACCTAGCTTTATCATGCGCATTCACACATGCATGTAACATTTTGATGAGTAGATATTTACACCAATTTAATGGTGCACCATTCTTGTTGAACTCTGTTGCAATGATGGAATCAAGGGTACACTCATTTCGAGTGTAATTATGTATTAATTTCCCGACAATAAGGTAGTAGGCCATGCAGACTTTTTCTTTTCTTATCTGTGAAATCTACGCTTCGTGACCCCCCCTTTTGGTTCCATATCTATCATAGGGACTAAGCTCCCCCTTCTTCCGACCGTGTTTCCCCGAGCCCTGGAATTTGTTTGTAACATATTTCCCTTCCATAGACAGGATCGTGAGATTATGTATATCCTCCACATGTATTAGGTAGGTCTTATATAACCATAAGGCATCGGTGTGCACTATGTTGATCAATAACTTCGTGCACCAGAAAACTTCACTAGTAGTGTCGAAGACTGGTAGGTCGCGAAGACACATGAACGTGGAATCTCATAGCAGTGTGAAATCAAGTTTCCACTACCATTGAAATTCTCTTTCTGGCGGTGTGAAACAATCCATAAACAAGTGGATGGACATGTGTGGATATTCTATAGCATCAATAAAATCAAGGTCAACCAAACAAGTTTGTTTGATTGTCCCATGTAGATCGCCTTGAACCGTGACCCGTGGATCAATAAACTTCATTGGAACTTCATTTTGAGGAGGGCCCCTTGATGATTTGTACAAACCATTGTAACAAGTCGGCATTGGTAAACAAATAACACAGGTGGACAGCGTCATGGATGCGGACTCACAGGTTGCTCAAAGGACTCCAGGACTAAATATGCAAGCAACTGAATGAAAAAAAAAAATTGTTGGATTGTCGAGAAATGGGAATTATATAAGATACATGTGGTAAGTGACATTATCAACAAGCATTAATAGTGACAGCAGAGAAGTAACTCATCCCCAAAATTGGAGATGACCCCCAAACACGGGGAAATCCCAGAGAGATTTGGGTAGTTAAGATTGTGAACAGTAAGCCAGTAATGGGGTCACAAGGAAAATGGAAAACTAATGGCCACACCAAAAATTGACCAGAAAAGGACTAACAGTTGTTTCATTTTAAATGATTCTGATTGGTAATGACAAGATAATAGGCGAACAAGTACCAATGGCATTTAACGTCCAAAGCAACAAAGACAGTGCACAAAATTCGAACACGGGAAACACTTAATACAGAAATATTTGATTGAGACTTCCCCAACCACAAAGGTGATATTCGAGATGGAAACTTAACAATAATAGCTAGACTCTACAACAACTGACAGTTGGACATGTCACCGATTTATTAGCAGAAATAGGAAACAAGAACTATAAATAAAACTTTATTTACTACATGCACTCCTAGGTATAGGAGTGTTGTGCCAATTTACTTATCAGGCAAAAACATAGGGCTTCAGGCGTGCACCATTCACCCATCTTGGTCAAATAATTCCATTTATTTGCTCTAATTTAATAGCTCCAGAGTCTCTGTGATATCTCCATAGCATCTAATCAAGCATGGAGTTCTCTCATTTCCTTTTCCACGGCTGGATCGGGCATTGGTCTCTCTTGACGTCTTCTGGGTGGCATTGTTTAAATCTGTTCCACGCAAAATTCAGATCACAACTTTCCTTCTATCTCCCTTGTTTATAGAAAAGCATTGGTCTCTCTTGACGTCTTCTGGGTGGCATTGTTTAAATCTGTTCCACGCAAAATTCAGATCACAACTTTCCTTCTATCTCCCTTGTTTATAGAAAACAATGATTGTAAGCTCTGATACCACTTGACGTAGCAAGCCTACCTCAGTAGGCTCTGTGTGACCTCCCAGTCTAAGGATTGTTCTTAATCTCCCCTTCGAGTCGAAATGACTCTTTGATTCCCAGATGGAATCTTCACACTTGTAACCACAGGTCCTTCTAGAGTTACGCTTGTGCAAACAAGCACAAGGTGCAAACCTCAACTCCATGTGACCAACCGATATGACCATGACCTTCACCCATAAAGGTGTTTCGGGTTTCCCGACTTCGTGATTCTTGTTGTGAGTCCCCCTGACTCCTTCAATCCTCGAAACCCCAAAATGGGCTAACAAGTCCTCAGCTCCTCCCTTATGCCTCGATCATATGACCTTAGTCACATCCTAGGTTCCACCTCCGAGCACATCGAAATTTCATGACTCGGGAGTTCACGATGCAACCTCCTCTCCTTCTCCTGAAGTCTGAACTCGTGACTTATTTGTTGCGAATCGACGGTCCAGATCCTTCTATGATCTGATGGCCCAGATCCTGTTGGGATTTCGTGATTCCTGCCTTCACGTCACAACCTTCTCTACAGCCTGAATTCTGAAATATCAAAATTCAAACACGAGATCAATGACTCTCATTGATCCAAATCTAACAGCAACTATTCCTCCTAAGCTTGTGAGTGTTGATAGACACTCAATATTAACTCTTCCGCTGATCCACTGGATCCAACGGTCCATGGTGAATCGTTGGTTCTCCCTCTGAGAATTACGACCATCCATTGATTTCCTTAGAAACTCATGGCCAAAAAAATTGGCGTCTTTCCTCCTGAACTTGGTTTTCTGCGAAGCCTTTGTGAGCCTTTTCCTTCCTTTGAACTCATCGAAGTCTCTATCCATCATGAGCTTATACTTCGCTTCAAACTCAATATTTCTAAGGGATTCTCACACACACTTCTTGCAGCTTCTCGATAATCTCTGATTATCTAAACTTCTCAGTTCTGCACACTCCTTGCAACAGTAACCCCTCAAGCACTCATTGGTTTGGAAAAGTTTAAGACTTCAACTGGCATGTGCATGCCTTGCATAGATCCGTGCTATACTCACACTTTTGTTGGTATAAGAACAATGATATCTCTCCTGAGCTTTTCTGAGATAAAACTCAGAACTTGTCAACACACTCCTTCCAGGTATTCTCAGGACAAGAAACAATTGAAACTCATACTCTTCCCCTCATAGAATTCATACATCTAACATGAAATCATACATACACGCAACATTGAAACAAATGCATAACAGAGCATATAAGAAAACTGTGAACATACCATTAAAATATGCAAACAGTAATCACCACAACACCATGAAACTGAATTAAAGCCTTCTCATATTAACTCCATTGCTTTTGTACATGGGTTAAATAGAAACAACTATCTACTTATACAACCTTATACAATCTATCTTCTACTTTGTTCACCTATTCTCTTGCTCTACATCTCTTACAATGAGAATAATCCTACAATACAATCCATACGAGGGAGCTTTCTAGATTTTTCCCTCCTACAGCTCTAACTATAAAATCAAAAATAAAGTCTACAACTACTTTACATTTATTACAATAAAATCCTCCAACAAACAGATGAGAGCAACCACTAAAGATTTGCATTACAATATCCAAACCATAAAAGAAAAATATCTTCCCAGATATTACATTAATGTTTTATCTTTCCAAATTCAAAACGTTCTCAAAATGTGCACTGGTGCATTTCCAGTTGTCCCCCGCTTTTGCGCTTGCTTTGTTGGATTGCTTACGATGCTCCTGCATCACAATGTCAATCCTCTTTTTCTTTTATATTTTTCCAAACCTCTCCTATACTGCGCACTAGGATCACAGTGATGGACTTGCAATCTACAAAAAATATTTCTAGGTTCTTGCATCCACTTATTAGTCCAAAAAATATTTCTATGCATAGGAATAACATATCTTTCTTCATTTCCATTAAATTTACTCAAATCAAAGCTTTCTTTCAACTATGACCTAGCCTTCAGACAAGGAAAAAGTCTATTAAACATACTTAAATTCATGCTTTCAAAACAAAAAATTTCAGTTATCTTTCTCTTATCAAAGCACAAAGCTTGCTTCTTTTAAAATCTTATCTGTTTTCTTCAGAATAGATTACTTTCTTGGAACAAATCTTCGCAAATCAAGTAGAGTACTGCGCACTTCAACAATAGACCTACAGATAGAGCTTTTCGTTTCTTTACTTCAGTTCCCAACAATCACAGTTTCAGGTCCCGACAATGGAACCATTTGTTGGCACAGAGGCAGACCTAGGGTTCAATGCTTATCATCGCACCAACAAAAACCCAACAACCAGCCCTTTTGGAAACACTTACGAAGTAGGTGAAGTCTCACCCAAGGTAGAAGCAGGGGGGGTTAAACGATGCAGGTGTCTATAACTAGGTTGGGACATGAATATGTGATAAGATCACTTCCCAAAATATTATGTTAAAACTTAGGAAGTCAACATGCATTAGTTTATTAACCTCATTAACATCACATACCATAATCAAACATAGATAAGTGAAGTAATAAAAAGTGATAATGTACCCTGAGCACCTAGAACTTATGATTGTGAGTTAAGTCTAGTATTCATTTACTCTTTAACCTAAGTAAAGTACTTAAAAAATTAAACTATATATTCATTACACATCATAATCAAAGCACTAAGAAAATGCATAACATAAATAACACTACACAAAGAAAACCATGAGACACCAGATATACGTGGCTCACCCTATTATGAGGTTACATCCAAAAACTACTTTGCCTCTTTATTATTCACCAAAATATTACATCTAAACACTCTTGTGCACTAAGCCACAGAGTTGAACTTCGCACCAGAAAAGAGATCTGCGTACTAAGAACTAGATCCTCCTTCTTTACCTTCCAAAACTAGGTCAAATGCACAGAGCCACAATCTCTTATCACGACACTTAGCACCTAGTCCACACTGAGCATCACATGCACTAAGCATAGTCTACAAAATCACAGTCGAGCACAAAGCCTCGATGCACATAGAACTACTACTTCTACAATACATTCCTCTTATTCATACTTTATAAAATATTAAAATAGGGCCTAAACATGGGAAGAACCCATGGGTCGACATCGCATAAACCCATTACAAAACCCTAGAGGTCCCCTTACTTGGTCCACATAACCCTCAAAATAGGTGAGATCCGCGATCTCAGCTTCTCCTGGGAGATCCTACTTTGACCAACGTGTCGATGTCCAAAAGTGGGTCAAAACTAACCAAATATTCCCCAAAACTTGGTCGAGGGCCAACAATGAGTTATACACTTGAACTAATAAATTATCCCTAATTAAAATTTTACCCTGTCCATGATTTACTCATGGTTAGAATATGTCGCGAAGGTTCACAACATGGTTCTAGGGGATGAGGTGTGATTCCTCCAGTAGCAACCATGCAAGAGGGGTCCAAACCACAAGGAGAAGAATAAGTCTTGAGCTTGAGTGGATTGCCTCGTGGGGGTCATTAGGTCTCACAGGGTTCTTCTAGGGAATTTTTAGATGCCTTGAATAGCCGTCTATGATGAGATACGGACAAGGTGCTTGTACTCCTGAGGGTCCATGATGCACCCCATCCAGTACTGGTAGCTTCCATGGAAAACTCGAGAGGGTTAAGTTCTCGAGTGCACAAGTGCCACAGATGGTTCAGTCGTCGAGGCATGGTTGGAGAGCTAGTTGAAGTGATTCGTGCTTCACAATTTGGACCTCCAACATGAAGATCTGCATAGGAGGTCTTCAACCAAAGGGGAACGCTCTTCTATGGAGGAAGTGGCGCAGACCCCCTTTTCTCCTTTAGAGATACGTGCCCTCCTGGTCTTGGATCTTTAAATTCCTGAGTCAAATTGACCTTTCGGGTCCCTGCGGGCACCCAAAATTTCTATACACATGCCCCTTATTCTCCTAAGTGACCACGGCCTATCATCGCGGATCTACCCCTTCATAATTTCAAGCTTCAAGGATACCCTGATCTATTTTTTTTAGACTTTCCTAAGTGTTTTCCTCCGAACTTTGGTCCTCGTGCCACATGCCTCCTTTAATTATGATGTCCCAACAATACTTTGGGTTTTGTGACTTCACAAAACTCCCATTCACCTTGTATACAACCATCCAGACTTTTGACTTCCGTATTTCCCAATCTGTTGACACACGCCCCTTGCACAACCAACAGTTTTGATTACTTTGTGACTCCCCGATTTCACGATTCCTCCCTTTCAACACCTCCAAACTCCCAAAATACGAAGTTCCGAAACTCCTTATAGTCAATTTCCGTATAGTTCTTCCATATCTGAAGGTTTGGAGTTACCCGCTTCTCTCCCTCTTCAGCTTAACTTCTTCGAGTTTCTCTGGTTCCTTGAAACACTCTCTTTGACACTTAGTCAAAACCTCGACCTATGCATGCCTTGCAGTAGATTCTCTTCCACACCTAACTTCTCTGTGGATGGTCTCACACTCTTTGTAATGTTATTCAACTCCTTCTCTCTTTTGTGACTAATGTCGAATTGCTCCTCCTGAGCTTTTGAGTCTGAAAACTCTGTCATGCGCTCCTTCCAGACATCTATGAACTCCTTGGAAACATAAGTTCATGCTACCTCTTCTGATCTTGCGAGTCGATACAGACTCTGTCAAAACAGTCCTTGTAGACACTATGCACCCCTTGCACCCACTCGTAGAAGAGAAACAATTGAAACTTATTCACTCTTCACAGTGACTCATACATTCAACCATGTAAATGCATGCATTGATACATAACAAGAAATAACAGGGAATACAATAGGAAATATATCATTCACTCACTCAGATAGATACAAAAACAACATACATTTGGATAATGTTTCTCTATTATATTCATTCACACATACACTACTTCTATGTAGCTCTCGGCTCTTGGCTACAATGGAAATATACACACTAGATTTAGCAGGCTTATCTCAGAAACAATACAAATATTTATACAAAGGGACTCTTCGAGTTCTTCCCTTCAACTACTCTAAGCTATCCTATCGAAAATAAAAGCTTTCAACTACTTAACATTTATTTCTATAAATATTTGAGTTAGACAAATAAGAGAGAATGCTCCATATCTGTACTGCAATCCTTCACATTAAAGAAAAATACATTCCCCCATCGATCTTATGC
>CBVK0101717718.1:0-13608 GCA_900067695.1 Picea abies | reverse complement strand
AATATTTCAAAATACATGCTAGTGCGCCCAGCTGTCTTCCGCTTGTGCTTTGTTGGTGATGCTCCTGCATCATACTCCCCTCACTGAAAAGTTCATGGACTCCTATTCATGAGCTCTTGCACCAACCTTCCATGCTTCTGGATGTCTACTTCACCAACCTACTTGGCATCTTCCATTGGTCGTCCTTTCTGCTTCACCAAATATTCAAAATACGTTTTCCTTCTAGTCTCCTTACCAACTCGTTGATTTATGATCTCCTCCATCTGAGGCTTCTATGCTATAGGAATCTATTTCTCCCACTCGATCTTCTTCTGATCTTTGAATCCTCTAGCTTCATATTGCCTATATGGATACAGGTCAGCAATGTTGAATATGGGCGATATACCCACAGCTTCCGACAGCTCTATCTCATAAGAATTTTCCCCAAATATTCTCAGGATTTTGCATGGCCCTATATTTTCCAACTTTATCCTATTATACGTTCCTCTAAGAAACATCTCCTTGCTTAGATGTGCTATAACTTGATCTCCAACTTCAAATTGAATCTTACTCTTTTGTTGATTAACTATGCACTTGTATTCACTACTTCTCTTCTTCAACTGCTCCTTGATCTGATTATGAAGTTCCTCCATTTATACAGTGAAGTATTCGGCTCCAGTGCTCCTAAATTCACTCTTCTTCATATCTCTCAACTCTGACACTCCCCTCGGATTCATTCCATACACTATCTGAAATGGCTTTTTCTGAGTACTTTTGTTCACCGAGTCATTATATGCGAACTCCACTTGTGCTAGAATTTGATCCCACTGACTATGGTATTCAATGACCAAACTCCTCAGCAAATCCCCTAAACTTTGATTCACCACTTCGGTATGTCCATCTATTTGTGGGTGATATGAAGAACTAAAAGATATCTCTATCCCCAATTTCTTCCACAATGTCCTCCAAAAATTACCAACAAACTTGGTGTCCTTGTCTAAAACTATGCTCCTGGGAAATCCATGGAGTCTCACAATGTCTTTGTAAAAACAATTTGCAACATGTGTTTCATCACTGGTCTTCTAGCATGGGATAAAGTGTGTCATCTTTGAAAACCTATCAACTACCACAAATATGGAATCACTTCCTCCTTGTGTCCTTGGAAATCCAAACACGAAATCCATCCTTATCGCATCCCAAAGCCTCTCTAGAATAGGTAATAGTTGATACAACTGAGTGTTTTGCTTCTTCCCCTTGGCATACTAACAAATATTACACTTGCTCACAAATCTCTTCACCTCTGCTCTCATACCTGGCCAATAATATGCACCGTTTGATTGTGCAAATGTTTTGTCGTGGACGAAATGTCCAGCTAGACCTCCACTATGCTTTTCCTTCAACAAATTCTCCCTCATCGAACATCTTGGTATGCACAACTGGAACCCTTTGAACAAAAACCCATCTTGAATAATATATTCTTCCCAAAGGCTTCTGCCTCTGATTATAGGATTCACACATGCTTCATATGCTTCCCCGAAATCTGTATCATTTCCTTAAGGTGATCAAACCCCAAAGTTTTGACCTGAAATTCCTACAAAATTAAAATTATCCTTCTCAATGCATCATCGACCTTGTTAGCACTACTAGAAATGTGTTTAATAAGAAAAGTGAAATTTTTCATAAACTCTATCTACTTAGCATGTCTCTGGTTTAACTTCTCCTGTCTGGTTATGAATTGAAAATCTTGATTATCGCTATACAAAACAAACTCCTTTGGTACAAGATAGTGCCTCCATTTACATTGAAATATGGTGGGAAATAAGGTGTGACGAGTTTATATTTCAAGAAACTAAGTTATGATAGAAAAGTTTGAGGGTTGTGAAGGATGCAGTCTTCTATTCCAAACTATCTAGTGATCAGTACAATATCTTCTAGATATGATTCCCAGAAGAGGTCTACCAGTGGCTCGACTGGTTACAAGAAGTGACAAAATTTAAAGATAGCATCAAGAAAATATTTAATTGGATGATTGAGTGGCTTGCTACTCTTCACAAGTTGGATCCCCATATTTGTCGAGTTGTGGAATTTTTGGTCCAAAATACCCTGGAAGGATATATCATTGAATTTCCCATAGAAAATCACCAGTCATTCTCAAAGGCAAAAGTAGCATTTTTTGAGGGAGCCTGAGGGAGATTAGTGAGAGAAATTTTGTTGTGGATTAATATCTTGTTGTTTGATGAAGAAATGTTACAGGCTCCTTTGGTTGAAATGGTCGAGTAAAACCCTTTTCACATCAGGGGCAGGTGATTCAAGTAAGGATCCATGTGTTAGGATACAAAAGTTCTTGAGGTGTGGGGGGTCATCGTGAGAAGAGTTCCAGAGACAAGCAGGCTCAGAAAAGGGTTGTGGTGCTTGAAAAGTGGTGGCAAGAGCAGATGTGAAAGTTGATGAAGAGGCCTAATTAGTCATGCAAGTAGATCATCCTCGAGAAGATTCATACAAGAGATTTAGAGAATTTGAAAGAGTTGCGGTTACATGGAAGGATGGTTAGCCAATGGTTGAAGGAGAAGTTTGTAGAGAAAGATGAGATTTGTTGAGAGAGTAGATGAGGTGGAGAAAATTAGGATGAAATAATCATGATCAGAGTCACCACCAAGGATCAAGCCGCAGTTGTAACCTCTGAAGAAGTTGTGAGATAATCAACCCCTACAATGCCCAAAGATGTGAAGTATACTACAGGACCTAATATGATATGGAATCATAATGTGAACCCCCAGGTGAAAGCATCATGTCCCAAAGACACAGGAACCAGCCTGGGATCACCTAGTCCCTCAACACAATCTTCCAATATGGTAAATTCTACAATAAAATCTCCCACAATTCCTGTCATTTCTCCTCATTCTAGTCCAACCATTTTGAGTGGTATCAGTGGTAGTAGTCTGGAAAGTTATTTAGTGTTATCGAAACCAGGACCTCTAGGATTTATCTTGATAGGGTCCCCAAATCCTCCCATGGTGCATCACCACACTAGATCCCTCACCCGATACCCAGAATTTTGGGGTAAAGGGGATGAGGATGTGGAACAACATGGTAAAGGGGATGAGGATGTGGAACAACATTGGTTCCTTTGTGAGTCCATATGGTGGTCTTGTGGAACTTTGGATGACAATAATATAGTTTAGATTTGTACCATGTTAAGAGGTCAAGAATTAAAATGGTATATGAAATCCATCGAACCAAGGAATCCCCAGAGGCAACCATTTCCTTTACCACAAGTCAAACAAAAATTTAACATTGAATTTAAACTACCCCAATCCAAGCAACAAGATCTTTCTAAATTGTGGTAAATCAAATAAAGAGATGGGGAATCTTCCTCGAAGTATAACCAAATATTCAAAGATGCGATAGGGAAATTATCCAACCCCATTCATGAAGACCACTAATGAGGATGGTTCATTTAGGGACTTTTACCATTAAATTGGATTCCCTTAACCCAACAGTGGATAACTACATTAGGGGAAGCCCTAGAATAGGCCATGAAAATTGAGGCGATGGAGGGATATCCTGGCAGCTTGCGAGTAATAATACCACCCAATGATTATAATATTACATAGCTACAAGGCCAGATTTCCTCCTTGAGTAATAAGATTCAATAATTGACCATTCCTAGAGAACCCCCGCCCTCAAGTCCAGTGTATTGGTTTCTATATTGAGGGTAATACAGTGACATAGTGTCCCAGACTAAGGGGTTCAGGACCCCCCCCCCCAGGCAACCCATGGCAGGCAACCCATGGCTCCTCCACCAATAGGACCATCTGGACGAATTGCACAAGTTGCAGCTACAACACCATTCCATGGTCATGTGTAGTACCATGCCTTCCCAAACCATCAAGGTAATTAGAATAATAACTATTGTGAAATATGTCGAAGTCATGGGTACCCCCCTCAGCATTTCCCAATCCTACAAAAATACACCCTTATTCCAAACATAGTCTACTGTGAATTTTGTGGGTCACTAACTCACAATGCCAAACATTGTTTTGCATTGGATGCTTTTGCAGATAAACTAGATCAATCTACATTCAGGGTTGATGAAGTTCCTCAAGGATTTGGAGGACATACAAATGGTGGAGGTTTCAGAGGCGGAAAAACCGACAAAAGAGGGTCAGCTCTGTGTTATAATTGTGATGAGCAGGAACATCTCACTCAAGATTGTCCTCTTCTGAAATGTCCCTACTGTGCCCACTATAGAAAAAACACCCATGCCACTAAGGATTGTCCTTAGTTGATTGTGAAATGGGAGGATTGCACAAGACAGTGAGGCACCAATTTGATAAATTCAAAGCCCTGACATGTCATTGAATAAAAGGCACCCAATATTAATATTATTACTAGAGGAGCAACAAGGACTAGTGTTGATGTTGACAAATCGACTCAAAGTAAGAGCTGCAAGGAGGTACTAGAAGATGTCACATATGACCCCATGGTCCAAAAATAGTTCTTTAAGGACGATGTTGAGATATTTCGACAGGTTTCTAATCATGCATAATTTCTACCCACAGACTCAAGCCATGAGCCTCAACCTAAACTTACGGAGCATTGTGTGGCACAGAAAGATCCACTAGTGAGACCCCAATAGACTATTGAATTGTGGTTCCACTTACTTTCTAATATTTTGGACCCCAATAGACTATTGAATTGTGGTTCCACTTACTTTCTAATATTTTGTATGATGAAAAACTCACCAAGGAGTTGCGGAACAAGCTCAAGAGGATTTTAAACATTGAAATGAACCCAGAAGAGTTGATTGTTGCTCATCTTCCCGAAACACATACAAGTAGAATACAAAGAAGGAAGTAGAGATCTGGATGGGAATTTAGACTAAATAATCACATCGTCGGTTACGAAATTAAGGATGTTATGTTAGATTTTGGGTCTGATGCAAACATCCTACCAAATAAAATTTGGGAAGCCATAGGTAAGCCCAAGCTGGTCTATTCGCCCATTCAATTGTGGATTGTCAATCATTATTGTATCTACCATGTTGGGAGGCTGCAGAATGTTGAAGTGGACTTAGATGGAGTCAAGACAATGGCCAACTTAGAGGTTATATAAATCATGGGGGGAAATGACCCATACCCATATTTATTGGGAATAGACTAGGCTTATGAGAATTACATTGTTATATATGTTAAGAAGGAACTCATGACCTTTGAAGCAAATGGTATGAAAGTAACCCAACCACTAGATACTTACCAATGTCCTCACTTTACAGATCTGGTAGAGGGGAATATGGAAGAGGATACTCTGGACCATATCTACACTCTGACCATAAGAAAGCGGGTGGATTATATTAAATCAACTACAGATGGCTTGGTAAGTTGGTGTAGTATTCATACTTCAAAGGAAGATTCAGAGGTAGCATTTGACAACTGGAAATAGGGAATATATGAGAACTTCTCACGAAATTGTGTGGCTATTAGAGAATCCAGGTGGATTGGATCTTAGGTTAGAGAACACCATGTGTATGAACAAAGACTTATTATATTGGATGTTGTGTTACAATCCTCTTCGGCTAGATGGTGGGCCACTCATGGGTACTTTATATTCCTGGGATGAAGCAACTTGCTTTGTTGAATCTAGACCAATCAGCTTTGGAATTATATGATGGGATTTTGGATCCGAGGGAGCATGTAGCACACTGTATTCAGGTATGGGAATTTGCATAACTACTTTCTCAATTGTGGGTGCATCAGTTTATTCATTCCTTAGGACAAATTCCAGTTATATGGTATATACATGAGGAAGATCAATGCAAAATAGCTTGTTGGGAAATCCTTCAACAACAGTTCTGTCAAGACTTCTTATTCTTAGTTGCGCTAGGCGTCATTCTTGCACAAACAAGGGAAGGAAACTTGGACCATCTTGTATACTTTTCTAGTCACAAACTTTCACAAGTTGAACGCAACTACACCACAACTAAAAGGGAAGGTTTGGCTATGGTGTATGCTTTAAAAAAATTTAGGCATTATNTAGAAAGATATTACATGAAGTACTATGGTGGCCTATAGTATTTAAATATGCTAAGGAATATGTTCGAGTCTGCAATGTATGTCACAGAGTGGGAAAACCATCCTGTCGTGATGAGTTTCCTCTGCACCTTGTTCGCGCACTATAAGATTTTGAAAAATGGGTTGTTGATTTCATTGGTCCGATGAATCCTATGGCTAATCATTCCTATGTCAAATACATAATTACTACAACTAACTACCTGACTCGTCGAGCTAAAGAAGAGGTTGTTCAAGATTGTTCTACAGCCACCACAACACGGTTTCATTTTCAAAATGTTATTACAAGGTTTGGTTGTCCTCGCAAGTTGACCAGTGACCAGGGAGCCCACTTTCTCAATGAAACTATAGTGACCCTTACCAGAGAAAATTTTATTCAACATCATAGGAGAAGTCCTTATCATATGTAAGCTAACAGAACAATGGAAGCATTTAACAAAATCTTGGAGATGGGGCTGACTAAGCTTTGTTGCACAAATTGGGGTGATTGGGATGAGAAGTTTTGGTTGTGTTATGGACGTATCAGACTACCACAAAGCGATTAAATGAGTACACCCCATTCCAATTGGTATATGGCTGAGAAGTAGTTTTGTTAGTTGGTTTTCTCACCCCAAGTCTATTCATTGCACAAGATACCAAGATGGTCGAGGATGAATCCATTGCTCCGTAGGTGGAGGAATTGCTAGAACTTGAGGAAGCTAGGTTCCTAGCATATTTTCATCAGGATTTCGAGAAATCTCGGAAAAATTCCTGGCATGATCTGCATATAAATCTTAAGTCGTTTTCACAAGGTGATTTTGTTCTCTTATATGACAGCAAGTATAAGAAACATTCGGGCAAGCTCCAAATGCATTGGCTTGGTCATTTTATAGTTGTGGAAATATGTGAATCTAAAGTTGTCAAATTAATGCAAATTGATGGAGTTCTTCGACCTAGATGGGTGAATGGAACATGCATGAATCCCTACATATCTGCTACATAATTACAGTTTCACTACATTCCTAGTTTCGACAGTGGGTTAGTATGTAGGATTTCCATTTATGTATATGTTTTACTTTCCATCAATACATGGTGATGTGTTATGTGTTTACGTGTCTTAGTGCTTTATTGTCCTGTCAAAGTCATCTAGCCCAGATATTCACTTTGTGGTTGGGAAGTTCACAGTCACATCCTCTCATACTTAATGTTGTTGAAATTTGAATCTTGTGCTCTTGTGTCATCATATGGGTCATTAAAATTCATTAGTACCTTTTTACCCGGCATTACACCTCTATTGTCACCATCGCTTAAAGTTTAACAATATTCCTCCTTTTTCTAGTTAACTGCTTGCCTTATCATTACTTTCCTGAGTTGATCCTATCTCATTACCAACTTTCCAGTTCTACATTTGGTTACCCAAATCATGTCATGGATTCTACAGTGTTCGAGGGATTGATTCGATGTTAATTCCTGCTACTATCACCCTTCATCATTCGACCTATGGTTGTCATGTCACTTTCCATGTATGAACTATAAACTTTCCTTTGCTCGATGAGACAACTTGGACCGTTCTGTTTCTAATGATGCAGGGATCCTCTCCCACGATCCCAAACCATATGGTAAAACCAGGCAAGGATAAACAAAGATACAAGGGAATATATTTCATATCGGTGATGGATACATTGACACTCTGAAACAACAATTGGGAACAGTCTGGTGTAAAATATGATGGTTGTCCCCATGTCCTAGTATCTTTCACACCATTATTTATTGTTGAGAAAGGCTAGAAATTGTGTCCCAGACATGCAAATTCATGTGAACCTTGAGGTCTTTACATATTTGAGTGTGTGTGAAAAATACTTTCAACCCTTCAACTGTCTTCATCAACTAGAGTCAAGTTCCTTTATAAGGACTTGGCAATAACATAGAAATCCCATCCTACAAGATTTAGCCCATAAAACTACAAGCTATGTCGATGACAAAGGTCATAGACGATGACCCACCTGATCTAGACCTCCATAAGGGAGAAGTCAACCAACCATCTTGGATACAGACGTCAAGGGAAAGTGTTCACCATCACATCAAGGAAGAAATGTACCTCTTAGACACCCTTATCTCAAACCCAAGGACAGAGGGGCATTCAAGAATCATACCTAAAGTGCAGTTGTATTAAGTCGCCAGTCGGTAGTTGCAGGTAAAGGCAGGAGATTCAAGACGTTGGTTATTGGTACTCTGCACTAGTAAGGTGGATGATAAGAAGAGGACATTGAACATCCTTCTAGTTATCATGAACCCAAAAAAACCCATGACACAGTAAAAGTATATGGTAGGTTATGGAAGTCACAGTCCAGTTCAATTTTCTTGGAAGGAATTCTAGCTTCACATCCATTGGTTGCTCTAGAAGCATTTTTTAATCATTGGATGCAGACAACAAATTTGAAAGGATAATTTTATGTGGGAAGAAAATTCGATTGTGGACGTGAACATACAAAAGGATTTAAGAAAGTAGACATGGAAAGGAATTTCATAAGAAGAAGATATCTATTGTATGACACTTAGCAGGAGGCTATGAAACAACTCGGGGAGTGTATATTGACAATCCAGGACACTTATGTCAACATCCAACAACTGGATTTTGTTACGGAATTGGAGTGAAAGACATTGATGGTTACCAAAACCACAGAGCTTGAGGTACCTAATGTCAACATCACATAGGAATTTTTTGTGGGCATGTCAATTTTAGCAAGGAAGTGGAAGGATAGAGTCAAGCAATATGATAGTTTTCGACAGCAAGCACTGCATATTGTACCAGAGTTGGGCCCTTCATTTGAAGGAGACCACACCAAACCAATAGAAAGTTAACTCAGTATGAGTCAAAGGTTGTGGTTAGGGATTGTTGGGCCCTTCATTTTGAAGGCCGGTAATTTTTGTGGATTTAGAAAAGTTTTTCAGAACAATAGAACACAGCAACAAAAAATCCAAGTGGCGGAAAGATAATTGTCAGTGCGTCAGCAAGAAAAAAATAGTGATGCACCAACTAGAGGAAGAAGCGGAAAATCTTAGAAGTGTCAAGCACAATAAAAGACAAAGAGAAATCAAGAAACCAAAGGAGTAGAATCAAGAAACAACCAAGAAAATGATACAAATTGGGGAAAATGTAACGGGAAAGGGTTGACATGTGTTTTGTTGTAATGTTTTGTTGATATTTCAATGTTGTATTAGTTTAAATGAGATTACTTCACTAGGATATATATTCTAAGCGAACAACTAATTTTGGTTCTATTTTGTAAGTTGTGATATGAAAGACCTACCCTATGTTCACCAGTCTGAGATATAATAATATAGAAAGGAGTATTCGGGAATACAAAAAAAAAAATGTTATGAATGAATGCTTAGTCTTATTTTTGTGTAACCTATTTTGTGATGTGTAATTGTCATATGTGGCACTTTTTAACACACTTTTGTCATGTATGCACTTATCTATAGGTTGCACAACATGGATTCCCGAATTCCTAATCACGTTTAGACTTATGATAATAGGATCTAGCCCAATTAAGTATGAACCTGATCTGTGATATGTCATATTTGATGGTGTGTCCTAATTAACTCTCTTTATCACACAAAGTCACAATTTCACTTCAGGTGAGACCTTCTTCCTTTGCAAAAAGTTGAATATGACGACACAACTAGACTAAAATGGTACCTTTGGTGGTAACCTCTAAGAACCCTGGTCTCCAATTCTGCACTAACAAAAGGTTTTCTATTATTAATGGTTGGGTAGGAGGATAAAGAAAAAGTTTTGTTGGTATTGAACATCAATTATAGTCCTGTTGCTGGAAATACTTATGGATCAAAACTGTGTGGATTTTTTGAAACATCCAACATTTCAAAACTATCATGTTGTCTTCCATACAGTGGATGTATGCATCTATTGTGGCTAGCCAATTCCTCCCTAATATAAGAGGATACCCATTGAATTTAGACGTGGTTTGGAGGACCAAAAATTTAGTAGGATACTCCCAAGAATCAATAGAGAGTATTATGTCTTCCAACATCCCCTCGGGCTTGACTATGGATCTATCTACAAGTTGGAGGAAAGTGGGGGTGTCTCTCAAGAATTCTTGAAGGTTCAATCTCAAAGTGGTATCTCTTTTCATAATATGTATGATATACCCTAAATATATGAGAGTATTTTGAATCAAGGTTGTGTTGATGTGTACATTTACTAAAGGACTTCTTGGATCCAAGTACTTAGATACAATTATCTTCCCAAGAATAAGATTAGCTAGTTTTCCAATAAAATTTGTTGGAGGGGTGTCCTTTCTTTTTCTCCCTAGCCTCTTGATGCACTCTTCCTTGATAAATATATTAAAAATGGGCATGTCCTTGATGGATTGAAGGAGAGGTATCTTCACACACAAGCTCTTGAGCTCTCCTAATAGTTAATTCTCTTCATATGTATAGGCTTTATTTTCATTTATTCTTTCAGGATAAGGTGGGGCTTGAGGTTGTGGTAAGATAACATCATTTTTTCAATATCTACATGTTTTATGAGCTTTGGTTGTTGTTCTTAGACTTTTCCTGATCTAAGGTTAATTTCGTGTACATCTGAGTAAGTCTGATATGTTGTTTCATTGTTGTACATTGGTTGAACATGCTTGTTATTTGTATTGGGGGTGGGTTGAGTAGGTAAGTATGGTTGTATTGGATGAACGCTATTTTGAATAGTGTTATTCAGTTGAGGAGGAGGAGGAGGAGGCAATAACGTAGGTTGTTGAAAATTATGGGGCCTCCATCCCTGTGGAGGATGGTTCCATTGAGGGTTTTGGTTTTGTGGTATACTAGGGAACGATTGGTATGGATGAGGAATAGGTTTCCCTTGGTATTGCCATGGATTTGGAACTATCCAAGGATATGGGTTGGGATTATACCAAGGCTAAGAAGACATTTGTGTATTATATACACCAAAATTTTGAGAAGGATTGAAGTTAAAACCTATTTGGAAGGGTCATGGTGCTTCAGGTCTCCTTTGATTGATGAAGTATACTGGTTCCACATTCTCCTCTGCTCCTCAAAATGTAGATTTCAATATTGGAAAAGAACAACATTTATCAGTTGCATGATATTCTTCACAAATACCACAAAAATCTATGAGGTCTAAAGGGCATCCATTCCTAGGATGCATCTTGGTGCATTTAGGGAAATAAATAGCTAATGTATTTTTTTCTTCCTTTTGTTTCTTCTTGATCAACAAGGTATCCATTTGCATTTCTAAAGAATGCAAAATATCATTTTTCATGTCTTCAACTAACCCTCTTAATTCATTTTTTATATGGACTACAGGGTTAGAAGATTAAGATACAATTCCTCTATTATTTCTACCTTTCTTCCTTCAGGATCTAGAATGATTTTTGAATATTTGCTTGATATCATCATAGTCCATTTGGTATATGTATTTGTTAGATAGGAGATTTAGTGTTTCCATGATATCCTCTCTTACTTCTCTGAGAAAGACAAGCTTGATTGAATCTTCATCCAATGTGTAGTTGTGAGCTCTTTTGTAGCTTAGTTGAAATCCATATTCTAAGTATTCTAGAGATTCATATGGTCCTTGAGTCATTCTAAAGATCTCATCTCTTGTATCCCTTGCTCTGCAATAGTCCATGTACTTTTCACTGAAGGTGTTCTTCATTTGGTCCCAACTTGTGATATTGTTTCCCTTCAGGATCATGAACCATCTTAGAGTTGAATCCTTCATAGTATAAGGAAAATGTTTGAGATTATGTTTATCTGTAGTATAATCATAAGTCCTTCATATAACTAGAAACTCAAACAAGAAGGTGTCGGGATCTTCTGAAATAAGACCATGGAAATGAGGCAATGCAGAAGGATTAATATTTTTCATTTTAGTTTCCCCATTGGTTTCTCATGTAGGAAACTCAAATACTTATACCATATATTATTCACTAGCCATAGTACGAAGTGATCGATATTGACCTTTCTCTCAAAGGTTTTCAAATTCTCTAGCTTCACTTTCCAAGAAAATTTCAAGTGTTTCAGGACCAATTTCTAGATTACTTGGACCTATTTTTGGGGTGGGGGTTTTTGGTAAAAAAAATATCCTCTCTTACATTTGCATCAAGTCATTCATAAATGTAAAAGAAATGAAGTTATTTTTTACTTTTTCATATAATCCTAAGATGCCAAGAATGTGACAAGGAGCTATCAATACTCACTCAAAGTGAAAGAACTTGAACTTTTAAACTACAGAAATTCTATAGTGAGTTTGGCCTTGTGACTGACATATCATTCCTACTCCTCCAAGTCACAAAAATAAAATGAGATAAAAAGTAATGTGAAATCTTTAGCACCTCCCCAACAATAGTGCCAAAAAGTGGTGAGCCTAGGAATAGTAGCAATAATGTTACTCTCTCCTTGGCTTGTTACTTTACTTGTCAACATGGGGTTCGTACAAACTTAATAGGTGATTTGGAAAGTATATGTAGAATGCACTGATAATAGTCTAGGTATGAGATTAATCAAGGGGGCAATACATGTAACTTATGCAGGAATCTGAATTGAAAAGGATTTTAAGCTACTTGCATGAGTAAAAGCATATCATCTTGAAAGAACAACTAATCTATATTCATTAAAAGAGATCTAGTATACTGGCATGAAAGAAAGCACACTGAGCTATGAAAAGAGTAAATTGATTATAAAGCAAGGAAACTAACTCTATTGCATGACAGGAAATTGCATAAAATAAGATGAACTATAGACTAAATGAACCAAATTATGCCTAACCCTTGATTCAACATCAAGCCATATGTTATCTTAATATCTACTGATAATTTCATGAAAATATGAGTGATAAATTTAAGAAAAATGAGCTAAAACATCCCTACAAAAATTTTCTACAGGAACTGTAACAGACCTACAAAAAACTCCTACGAGATGCCAAAAAGAGTCCTAAGAATATTGTTGAAGTCTTCCAAAGCATTGACAAAGCTAGACTAAAATATAATGAGATGTAACTGAGGTTTTTAGCCTTGAGAATATGCCCTTGAGAATCCCAATAGGATTCCAACCCTTTCTACAGTAAACCTGTTGAAGTTAATAGTTCATAATAGTCTAATAGAAATTAGAGATTACCGTGCATGACTATCTAATCCTTCAAAATAAATAAAGTGACTAAGTGATCACACATTGACATGCAAGAAAAAGAGAAATTACAATAGGGTCCTTGTTGGCACAGGGGCAAACCCAGGGTTTTCTTAGTTTTTGGATCTGCCTTAGGGTTTTCTTGGTTCATGTTCATTTATTCAAGCTTAGCAATCATTCTAGGACAATCCAATACTTCATGGTCCATAGCTTTGCAACAAAGACAATTGAGTCTTCTCCTAGGGCATTCCTTAGCAAGATGTCCCAATTTTCTGCAAGTGTAACAGAGGGTTAATCCTCTCTTTCTTTTAAATGATCCCCATCCTTTCATGTACTGCGTGCTAGGATCATGGTAGCTAACCTACAAAAATATATTTCTAGGATCCTGCATACACTTATTAGTCCAAACATTCTTTCTATG
>CBVK0101717714.1:0-19348 GCA_900067695.1 Picea abies | reverse complement strand
TCACCCCTCTCTTGGGCTACATCTCCTAGTCCAGCTTCCAATGGATCATTTGTATTATTTGATAAAAGTGATCAAAAATGTGCTTTAAAATGCTCAAAATTCCAAATAGACTGCTCCAATGGCTTCAGAACGTCCAAAAACCTCTAGCTGGGCTTTTTCGACGCCTCATTTGGCCAAAAATTGAAGAAGATAGGCTTCTTGGAAGTCCCCCTTCAAACTTGTTGTCTATGCATCTACAAAGACCACCCTTGTTGGCTCAACCTAGCCCAGATGCATATTTAAGCGTTAAAACTTAGCACTGGACACAACCACGCGAACCGTGCAAACTGTAGGACAGTTACGAGCGCACCTAGCCTTAACCGTCAAGGGCAAGGTCGTATGACCCATATGACCGCACTCAAGTGAAAACATAGGCCCTTGTTTTCCACAAGCCCCAGCCCAGTCGTGCCCCAACTATCCACATATGAAAACATATATAAATATATTTCCATATATATAACAAGAACCAAACAGTGGCGCACCGGTTGGCGGCCCTTCCCAAGTCTCTTCCCCCTGCCCGGAGGTCGCGGGGTCGACTCCGACCAACAACATAATTTTAAGCCAATATAGATATGACACATGGTGGCCATTGACTGGGCCACGTGTTGCCATCCTACTTTTTGCAAACATGCCATGTCACATTCCAATTGTCCACACAATTGTCTACCACATGTCGTACGGACTGCCACGTCAGCAGCCATACGGACTGTACAGTCAGCATCCCTTTTTTTGCTTGTTTGTCATTTTGAAGAGAACATGATATCTCTCGCTTCCGACGTATGTTTGAACCCAAATAAGTTGCATTGGGTTCATAATGACAAATCCTACACTCTCGTTTGATTTGAAGTGATTCCGAGCACTTTGAATTTTTGAGAAAAATTTGATCCCCTAGATCAATAGAATACTTGGCATGAGTACACCTGAAGAATCTTTTACTAGTAAGAAACCTGATGTTTCACATTTAAAAAAAATTGGCTCATCTATTTTTGTGCATGTGACCAAGGATGCCAGGAAGAATCTGGAACCGACTATTGAAGTTGGGATATTTGTGGGGAACATAGAAACACCCCATAATTATCGTCTGTATTTGTTGAATAGTAAGATGATTGTTATGCGATGGGATGTAAAATTCGATGAGGGGAAATCCATGCGGTTGTCACTTGAGAGGGAGCTAGACTTGCATGTAGAAGAGGAACTGTTGTTTCCCAAGGATGAGTCTCAAGATGTGGACCAACCACATGAAGAGGTTCATGGAGTGGAGGAAATCACTCAAGCAGAGCCATCCATCATAAATGCAAGAAAGCGCACTACGGAAGCTGACAGATTGAGACTAGATGTTGCACAGAATATAGGAGCCCCTATTTCATAGCACAGATAGAGAAAATCTCCTGATCGATTTGCTGGATACATGGCTCTCATGAGAAAATGTATTGTGACTGAACCATCTTCCTTTTAGGAAGCAATGCAGGACCCCACTTGGGTTGATGCTATGGTAGGGGAGTATGACTCCATTGTAAAAAAAAATGTATGGGAAATTGTCCCAAGACCGATTGATAAATCAGTGGTAGGTTCGAGATGGATCTATAAGGTAAAGAAAGCTACTGATGGGAGTGTGGAGAAATATAAGGCCAGGTTTGTGGCCCATGGCTTCTCACAGATAGAGGGGATAGATTATGATGAGACCTTTGCACCTGTCGCAAGGTACTCTTCCATAAGATCCATCCTTGCACTCTCAACGCAGATGGGCTAGCGCATTCATCATATGGATGTAAAAACTACATTCCTCAATAGGATCATTGAGGAAGAAGTGTACATTGAACAACCAGAAGGTTTTGAGACCTTTGACAGAGAGTCGCATGTGTGCAGACTCAAGAGAGCACTATATGGGCTTAAGCAAGCACCCCGTGCTTGGTACACTCAGATAGACAGCTATTTCATTGGATTGGGCTTCACCAAAAGTGAAGCAGATGTGAACCTATACCAAATTGTGGTGGAGGGTAAGATTTTGATCATTGTGCTTTATGTTTATGATTTAATATTGACTGGTGATGAGCAACTGATACACTCATGTAAGGAGTACCTTGCAAAGGAGTTTGAGATGAAGGATTTGGGCCTTCTTCATTATTTCCTTGGATTGGAAATATGGCAGCGAGATGGTGAACTTTTTGTGTCTCAAGGAAAGTATGCAAGAGAGATACTGAGTAAGCTTCACATTGAGGGCTGCAAACCCATGGATACTCCTCTTCCAAGAAACTGGAGGAAAGAGGATGTTAATTCTGGAGAGGTAGTGGATGCTACTATCTATCGACAATTAGTGGGTTCGCTAATGTATTTAGTGCATACGAGACCGGACATTTGCTACGCGGTTAACCAGCTAAGTCAAGAAATGGTTAAGCCTACCAAACTCTTTTGGAAGGAAGGTAAGCATGTCCTGAGATATCTGAAGGGAACATCTAAGTATCGATTATGGTACAGATATGTGGATGAGGTGAAGTTGAATGGCTTCACAGATGTAGATTGGGTGGGTAGCCCAACGGACAGAAAGATCACATCAGGGGGGATCTTTAGTATCGGATCTACAACTATTTCTTGGTACAGCAGGAAACAGAGATCTGTGGCACTTAGTTCAGCAGAAGTGGAATACATGGCAGCGAACCAAGATGCATCTGAGGCTATCTAGATGAGGAAGATCTTGGTTGGTTTGTTTGGTTCTCATTTAGATCCGGCAATGATTGATTGTGATAATCAGAGTTGCATTAAACTCTCGATTAATCATGTGTTTCATGATAGATCTAAGCATATAGATATCTGGTATCATCATCTCAGAGATTGTGTGCAGCAGAAGATCATGTTTCTTCAATACATTCCTACGGAAGATCAATATGCAGACATTCTGACAAAGGTGCTCACCAGGAGAAAATTCGAATATCATAGAGACAGGATTGGGGTGAAGGATAATCCCTTTCTTGTTGAGAGGGAGTGTTGAAAATTCAACAAGAAACATGTGTCTAATTTAGTTTTCCCTTAAATAAATTAGACAATAAATATTAATCTATTATTTCATCCATAACTGAGTGAGTTCGATTTTTAACAGAATTATAAGTGTAGTTAAGTGAGTTAAGATCAGTTGTATTAGTTGTAACTAAACATGCACTAGTGAGAGTTCAGTTAATCAGTGAACTCACATGCAACTGAAGATTTTCCATGGTTAACTACATGCATGCAAATCCATTGGAGATCCAGTTGAGATAACAGGTGAAAGGGACAGTTGGCTATCAGTTGTGATTTGATCACACATGCAGCGGATATGCTTATCAGCATGTGCAAGCTAGGCAATTCGAAAAAGCATGATTCGATTGTGAGAATTCGAATTGCAAAGATTGTGCAGAGGAGGCAAGTTGTCTAGACACAGGAATTGGAACATGAATTTGTTGATTTGTGTATGATAGTGTGAGACGATTTTATTGTACTGAGAGCTCTTGGATTAGAGTTTTGTATGAGATTGTTTCATGATTCATGATCTACATAATATATGATAGTGGGGTTTTTAGCTTTATGCTTTCCCGGTAAAACTTTTGTGTTGTGTGTTCTTGATATTTCACTTTTTGATTGTGGTCATGATCGTGGTTTAATTTTCCACAAGAATAATAGTAGAAGTGATTATGTATTTAACAGTGGCATATAATT
Source organism: Picea abies (assembly GCA_900067695.1). Taxonomy (NCBI): domain Eukaryota; kingdom Viridiplantae; phylum Streptophyta; class Pinopsida; order Pinales; family Pinaceae; genus Picea; species Picea abies. The sequence continues at coordinate 15,622 of CBVK0101717714.1, read as the reverse complement.
GTTAGATCAGGAGAATCATAGGAAATACATTAAGTGTATCGAAATTTCTACATAGAGAACGTTATTGATGCCTCCTGCATCCAATTGTCACATCATTGAGTCCATGTTGCCAGAGTTCACCATATGTCTTTTGCTCTTGTTCAAAGGATGTCTATCAACCTATGTCGGCCAATCCTCAGAAATCTTGACTTTGCATGTCGGCCATACCCTTATTTTGTCTCAAAATCACATGATACTTTGGTCTTATCATGCACCCAGGCCCTACATTCATCATTGGTAGGTCACCTTGAACCCAACAATTGATATTTCATCATTGGTTGTTGACTAGGTGGTTTCCCTTGTGTTCGATGGAAAGACATCTATTCACACTTTGGGATTCATGCATTGTCTTGGATGCCATTATCCTTATTGGTGGTTTCCTCTCCTTTGTCAGCAGTTTTTCATCATTGGCTTCTATTCAGAGGGTCCTTTTCATGTACCAATTGCATTTGGCACACACGAAAGACACACAAGGTCATTGGTTCATGAACATGTTCTTCGTCCGATCTCCACCAAATCATGAAGCTCCTGCTTTGTTCCTCGTGTTGATTGATGAGAGATGCCTCAATGCTCTCCTTTCAGCGAGTCTCCTTCCATCGAATTCATCTCATTTATTCTAGATATGAGACCTAGAGTTTTATGAGTACCTTGAGGCTTTCATTCATTAGTGGGAGGCTCTCTCGCCATTGACAAATGGGAATACATTAATGTCTCCTGATCAATGGATCTCTCAAGTGTTCAACACCAACTCCTTTATTCACATTTGTAGGGATGTACTCGGTGCCTTGATACCTACTTTCATTATTGGTAGGATGTCTCACGTTTGTTAACGGTATACTTCAATGACCGGTAATCAAACGATGTCTCATCATGTTTGACCTCAACTCATTTATTCACATGGTGTAGACTTGCACCATTGGTGCATAGTGTAGAAGACTTGAAGACATCACTATGTGGCCGCAACTTTCCTGAGCTATTGCTTCCATTTCATTGGACCAGTACCTTTTTGACTTCAGTGATCATGGGAGATCATATTGTACTACATGGTATACAGATATCTTCAGATTGATTTTTGAGACTGGTTTCATTGGGCCTTGTTCATGACTATGATAGCTTTTAGCATATAATCGCATTTGTATTTTCCTATTCATGGCCATGAACACTTGTTTGGTATATTTTTCACATGCATCTGCATTATATTCTTGGCATCCATGTATGCAAAGTCAGTACATAATGTAATGAGCAATTGAGTTCATCCAGTTGGTTCTCTACCACTCCACTTTTGGGTTATTTATAATGTATTTCGTTCATCGCAGATACTCCTATGATCTCACACATTAGGGGGCATCTGTTATAGCAACATTTGCCTCACCATTGCTATCTTGCACAGACAGCCTTTTTCCATTTCCCTATGCAGACTTTTCATCCCTTTTCTAATGAATCCAGAGCTAAAAATGTACATTTTTCCACATATACGCTCCCTAACTGCTATGCAAGATGCAGATATGCTTGCTGCTCCATTACAGCTCGCATATATCAATATTTGTGCCAGAAAATATAAAATGAGGTCGAGTTTCCATGTCACGACAAAAGATTTCTAATCCTTGGCCTTCCATATACTAGAAATGTTCTGATTCGACCCTTCAGTTGCATTTTGGAGGCTATAAGAGCACAATTTCAAACTATGGAAAAGGAGGAGAAAGAATTCAACTTTGAGAGCAAGGTTACTTTGGAGAAATTACTTCATATTGAGTCTGCATCCCTTTGTCCCTCAAGTTTGAACACAATGTTCGACCCCCAAACTCTTCCCTTATTATTGAGAGGACCTCTTTGTATCTTTCTCATGAGCTTGCCTTTGGTGGAGGATTGAAGTGGTGGAGACCCAGTTGGAAGGAACTTGGTTTCTTGGTTTCAAACAATGCCAACACAGAAGTCTGTAATGTTGACACTTCTATTGATCAATTATTAATATAAATACTCCTTTCTCGTCCTATTGGTATCTTGCAAATATATGATTATTATCCATGGGCATGTTTGTAAAGTTTATTAATGGATTATGCTATCTGATGTGCTAACCCCTTTCATATCATCACTATATACTTTCTTTGCTTGCTTGTTGAGAATTTCTCGCAGGTATAAATCTTTGGGTCAAAGTGCTCAATGATGGAACATCATCAAACATTGGATCGAGGTAGGTATTTTTCTTATATTGCACATAATTTTATATAGCATATGTTGGAATTGAGTTGATTCTGCAGTCATACCTATCTGTTGTGGTTTACCCTTGGCCATAGAGAGTTTTTCCCTTGTAACATCTATCAATGCCTCCCCCCTTCCCCCATGCACGCAGGGAAGTTTAGTTGTCTAACTCCATTGTCATTACACCTTTGTTATATAGCAATATCTTAATAGAAGTATACAATGATTTAATGTACCATCCTCGAGGTCCGCGTAGAAACTCTTTCTCAACTACTCTATACGACTTCGTTGTGTCTACTGCAAACTCTGTTATAAAACCTACCACAATATTGTCAAGACAAAAATCTACTGTGCGGGTGAATTTGTTGTTCACTTGTTGTAACTGCTCAATATGTATTGGGGTCCACTCTAACTATTGAATCTAGTTTGTTGCATGTTTATCCTTCAACCTTAGTATCCACTCCTACAATAAGTGTGGGAAATCATAGAAAAAGACTTCATGCAAATTAGTAAACATGTATTTCTCAAGATACTTTCAGTGTGTTACTCTAGGGCTTTTGTTATCTTTCTGTGCAAACTCTATCTCTTTTGTCTTTAGCCACCTTTTGATCTCTGCTTTTATGGGATTCCACGGTCTCAACATCCCCTTCTAATGGCTCATTGCTTCCTTCTTTTCTTCAGTCTTTTCTTTCTCAACCTATCTCATCTACTCAATCCTCTCCCATTCCTACCAACGGCAATGAAACCATTTGTTGGTTACTCTTTTACTTACTCTTCTATTATGTCTGATTTTATTGACCTAGGGTTCATGTCTTTTCAGGTTTCCAACAAAGCCTCTAAAACTATGGGCCCTCCTGGTAAACCAAAAGGCAACACATCGCATAGAGTGCACTACACAGTCTCACCTAGGATAGCTTTAATGGGTGGTTATATTACTCATGTTTTTACAGCCTAGGATTGAGTGTAAGATATGATAACTGTATATTGAACCATTATTATAACTTGTAAATGCAATATACTGTCATTTATGAATAAGCAGGAAATATAACAACTCATTCAATTAAGCATAACAATAAATACTGAAGACAATAGAGATATGCATGCATTCATCACATAACACATATATTTCCATGGTTCACCCCCTCCTGGGCTACATCCACAAATATTTGGCTCTCATCTCTTTCATTAGAGGATTTACGCATCTACAGCGTCGCGCGCTTTACAATCCTTCACAGTTGGGTAAGATTTATATGAGACGGACTATATCACACCAGAATCCTTAGCCTGTGATCTAACCCTCAATATCTACCCTCCTTTGTCTTCTTTATCTCTACATCTTACAAAAATAGATAATACAACAAAATATTCCATATCGCAACAACTCGTAGATTACTAGCTAAACTCGATAATACTCTGGACCTCTATATCAACCACAATAATCAAAACCCCCTATGATACCTAAGTATCTATATTTATACATTTTCTAGCTCTTCATCCATTACAATACATTTCCAAAACCCTAACCTTAACGTCATTAGGTCTTCCTTGCATGCGCGCATGATGTTCTTCCTTCCAGCGGTCGCTTTCCTCATGCATGCTTTCTTTCCCAAAATTGCCTTGCTTTTCCGGTTTGGCCTGCTTCCAACAGCCTATATATATGGCGTCAATTCATGAGTATACCAAATAGGGAATCCATTTTTCAGGTATACTGTTTGTTTCTCCTTCTACGGGACACATTGGTCCACCTTACATCACAACTTTTACTCTTCCTGGTCTCACGATTGGGTTACCGGTTTGGTTTTTTTCCACTCCAGTGAACGTAAATTATCCTAGTGCTTTGTATGTAAACCCTCCACCCTAGGATCATCCACCTCATGTCGATCCTCAACCTTCTTCTCCTCTAGGTTCTTCTTCCCATTCTTCATCTTCTCCTAGAGAAATATCTACAACCAGTAACCAGGTGGACAACAAGAAGAAGAAATGGAAGATTAAGAAGAAGAAAAATAAGAAAGAGGGAAATATTCCAACCACTGTAGGACATGTTGGAAGTGATAAGCCAACCTTTGGGCATCCTACTAGGAGTGTTGATGGTGTCATCAAGTCTAAAAAGAAGAGTCGCAAGCCCAAATTCCCTTACAGGCTTTGCAAGGGTGATCACCTTCTCAAGGATTTCCCTGGTATTCCTTAGGTCATAAGAGTGTGTTCTCATGTTTCTTCTCAATCCATGTCATCAACCTCTATAGGTCATGCTGGTGAAAACCCATCGACTAGTATTAATATTGAGAGTAAGAAGGGTAAACTTAATAATCCTTGATGGTTATGCAAGGACATGCACCATACCTACCTTTGTTTGTGCATGGATGAAGCCTCGAAATTGTTAGAATCCTTTGTTGTTTCTCAACATCAGCTTCCACCCTGTTATCATAAACTTTCTCCCAATCCCCCATTATTTGATAAAGTGGTCGATCCAACCCCACCATCGGTCAATCCCACTCTCCCTTTAGATAGTGAACCCAAAGTGATTGATCTGAGTACCCCTTCGGTTGATACCGTCCATCAAGTGGTCGATTCTATATCCCCATCGATCAATCCAAATCCTCCTTTGAAGAGTGAGGATGTCGCTCATATATTTCTTGTTACTTCATATTCCTCCAGACAAGGGGGAACTTCACCCGTCCCAATGAAACCCCCATCAAGCAATGGGATGATTTCCATTAATTAGAATCGTCTAACATAGGCTTGTCTTCCTTCATATGTTCCTTTTGATATCATGGTCTAATTTTGTGGTAGGGTCACGAAACCTAACACTATAATAGACGAAGGTTCTTCTGTTAAAATCCTATCCTCTACTTCTTGGAAAGCTCTTGGTTCCCCTCAGCTTGCATCGGTGACTTAGAATTTGTTGACCTTTAACAAACGTACTATTGAACCTTTATGGATCCTTCCTCGGTTACCTATTACTTTAGGAGGGAAAAATATCTATATTGATGTGATGGTAGTTCATGACCCCTTGGATTTTAATTTTCTCCTCGGGCAAGACTATGTTTATGTTATGAAGGCTCTTGTCTCCACACTCTTTCGATTGATGTGTTTCCCTCATAATGGAAACATAGTGACCATAGACTAGATTTCATTCATTGGCCATCATACGATGGTCAACCATAATTCTTCCCTGAATGGTCCTTATATGCTAGCATCATCTGCCCCACCACATGTCAATTATGTGGCAACATGTCCCATGCATTCAATTCTGAATGAGAAGGAATCTCTCCCTTCTTCTAACTTAGATATAGTAGTTGACATGGTGATCTCTTTCTAGTGATTTTAGATCCTGATCTCCCTACCCCTATCACGCCCCTCGACTTGTATTCCTTCCATAGTGTTGTTCTTCCATATAGTGAAGATATCTTGGAAGCCATGATCGAGGTTTGACCCTTGACATGTATTCCTTGCAGAGTATTATCCTCTTGGAAGCCATGATGAAGATGATAGATACAAGCATGGTTCCAATTTATGTGTCAAGCTCATTAAAAAATGAAACAGAGGTCTAGGGATCCAACCCAACAAAGAGCATAGTTTATTTTTTATTTCAAGATCATTAAAAAATGAAACTAATTGCCATGAGCATAGTTCTTTTCCTGTGTCAAGCTCGTTAAAAAATGAAACAATTATTAATAAGAATAGTTATTTTCATGTGTCAAGCTCATTAAAAAATGAAACATTTAGTAGTAAGCATAGTTTTCTTCTCTGTGGAAAGCTCGTTAAAAAATGAAACAAAGATTTCTTAATCAAACCTAGAGTTAACCAAGCATAGTTATTTTCCTGTGTCCAGCTCGTTAAAAAATGAAACAGACCATTATGAGCATAGTTCTTTTCTTGTGTCAATCTCATTAAAAAATAAAACAATCTCCTATCTCGTTGAGTCGATTCTTCCATTACAACTCATAGTTGAACCTTCATTCCATCCACCTCAGTCAGTTGATCCTTTTTCTTCCTCCCTCTCTGGTCAACATTTTTCCGACTAGTAACCAGGAGTCTATTGGGTATAGAAATTGGTGATAAGAGAATATTTGGTGGATGAAACGAAGCTTGGGGGTCATGTCTCAATACTTGTATCATCATTATGGAGTTAAGCCTCTAACTTCTCAAGCTGGGGGAGAAGTACCAACCACCCACCTTTGGAATTTACATTGGGAAGTTTCGAGCATAGTTAGTTTTCAGTTTTAATCTCATTAAAACAATGAAACCAGTTTTGAGCATAGTTTTCCTAGTTTCAAGCTCACGAAAAATAAAACCTACCCAATCATGGTTTTACTTTGTTTCAAGGTTGTGTAAAAATTAAACCAATCTTGAGCTTACTATTTGTTCTTTCTTGTGTTCATAAATACATGAGAATAGGTTACCGAGCTTAGTATGTGTTATTTCTCATGCTCGCAAATACATGAGAATAGGTTACCAAGTATACTTTTATAACTTTTTTGGACTCGTAAAATCTATACGAAAAAAAGGAACTTTTGAAGTTTCCTTTAAGCTCTTTTTAGAATCCTTAAATAAGAAAAGATTTTGGAGTCAACTTGTCTTTTCAAACTCATTATATGGATTTGAAAATACATCCACCTGGTATACGTTTATCCCTTTTTCTTGCTAGACAGACTAATTATGAAAAAGGACATCATTATGGAGAACTCTTTAAGCTCTTTTCAAACCCTTTAAAACACGAAAAGTTTGTCAAGAAATCTTGTTGTCTTTCAAACTCGTTAAAGTGAATTAGAAAGCACGTCCGTTGAGAGACATTTTATCTCTTTTTCAGTCTCATCAGACTATTTACGAAAAGGAGCACTTTATCCTTATTGGTTAGGGGAGTTATCCAAGGTATTGTTTTATAATTTTTTGGGCCTTGGAAACTAATTTTATGAAAAAATTCATTATGGATTCTTCTTTACGAACTTTTCAAACTCTCTAAAGATGAAAAGGCCATTGATTTTACCTTCGTTGGGATCATTAAACTTCACATTGAAGGATCCACACATGGGCCTAAACCCCTCCTTCTTCAAGTTCATTAAAAATATGTCGAGGGACTCATCGCCAGATGAGCTATATCGAGCATCTGTTATCCTCTTCAATCTCGTAAAACTAGAAAGAGGTACTCGCTAATCATGGTGGGGAATTTTTAGAGGGTTTATTGGTCTTGTTATCTTCATTATCTGGAAACAATTACTACTTTGAAGAACCCTTGAACAATGCACTTGTTATATCATCATATATAATAGTGAGGTCATCCATTCTCTCTCATTGATGACTATTTCCATCGTGTGTCACATTCCCCTGATAGGTCCATGAACACCATTATGGTATTCATCTGATTTAATGTTGCTGAGTTGAGTTATTTTTCGTGCATACTTGTTCAAGGGAAGTTTACCTGTGTTGGCCACCTACAATTCCTTTGAGCCTATTTATCACGACCATCCCTGTGTCAGTTGTGCTCCATTATTACGATTTCCACGCCATATATATTTGCATGTTTTGTGTCGATTGATGGGGGATACATTAAGGCCCTCCTTCAACAGAATTTACCTTATCGACTACATCTCATCATCTAGGAGTTGTTTTCTCTTCTTGGGACCGACAATCCACCAAAGGAATGTAATTGCGGAGCTCTGGAGGATCAACGAAAAGGGCAGTTCCAGCAACAACAGCACATGCCATGGAAATTTTAACAATGATGGATGATGATGTGATAGGAATATAGTGTGTGCAGAGTATGAAGGGTGCAATGAATAGAATTGGTTGGAGTATAGTCCATATTTATAGTTTGTTCTTCAACCCACAAAAGTAAGTGGGAAAGAAACCTAGATACACCTTACCATGTTCAATGCATAAATTCTATGATTAAACTATGAGTTAAAACATATTTAACTTAACTATTTAGATAAATATGTCTGAATATTGTGGTGGATTGATGATTGTATTTCCTCACCATTATTTATATCTGTGATAATATTACAACTCATTTGCATGGCAATCTTCCTCTATAATTAGCAACATCTTTTGCACGTAGTGGAAGCCTCTTTTATTAGAAATAATTTAGTTTATTATTTTATTATTGTATGTTCTCACAATTATCAATATGTATTTATATGACTATTACATGCATGAGAATTCTCTTCTGTCTATATAATTAGCAACATCTTTTACTAGAAATAACTTATTATGAAATCATTAATTTTAATATAATTTATTTTATAAAATAGATAAAACACCACAACTACATCCAAGTTTTTTAATAAAATAGAAAAATCACCACAACTACATACTTTTGAGTGTGTGTGCATCCCAATTTTCTCCTTATATTAATGTTGTGTAACATTAACGTGCATTCCATGCCACTTTTAATAATGTGATTTGATGCAAGAAAGCTTTAACACCACTTTAACTAGTGTTGTATACCATTAGTTTTCATATACCAAATTTGAAAGTAAAAATATTAATAACTTAATATATAAAAGTAAAAAATGTAGAACATGCTCTTTGCAAAGTCAAGCCATAAGTACTTTACAAGACTTAAATAAACAGTGGTAAGAATCATCATGGGCTCTTTGAAAATCCTTCACAATCCTCATTAAAATGCAAACAATGAATCATATGATTGCAATGCTTCTCATCTTTTAGAATATTTGAATTGGTTAATTGGAAAGTTGAATTTGATATGCCTCATATATTTTCTTAGGAATGTTATGACCATTGCACTGAAGTCGATTTTATTTGGACTACAAATTTAAATAATTAATGACTACAAACACACCAAATTAATATATAAGATCTCCTCTACCGAAAAAATAAAGTATATATATATAATATATATATATATATATATATATATATATATATATATAAATAAATAAAGTGTAATAGCATTCAACAAAAACTTAAATGAAATAATTAGAATTTAATTATTTTGATATATTTACATTATAACTTCTTTAATCTATTATATAAATTTATTTTATAAAGTATTTTACACATGTTTGAAACCTAATTTACAGTTAAAACATTGGTAATTAAATGTAAGTGCATACATATCTTTAATTTCTATTTGAAATAATATGATTCTTCATGATTAAATAATTTTAATTTAGTAATTAATAGATTAATTTTAAAGTTTTTTTTATAAATTTATAAATTATTAATATCAATAATTTTTTTAATTTTTTTTAAATAATAAAAATTACATTTATAATAAATTTTCAATATAAATAATATTGAATTATATAAGATAAAAATATATATAATTTTTTTTTAATAAATTATCAATCTCCATAATATTCATAGTGTTTTAGTAATAATTAATTAGATAATTAGATAATTAATATCAGTATTTGGTTTAAATATTTTATTTTAACTGCTTAATATGATTAGTAACACAACCACATAGGACGTCTATTCAAATATTGCAATCGTTCACCTCGTGAGGGCGTGTGGCACTGCAATAGTTCTTACTTGGTTGCTTGAAAACACTAAGAATACTTTGTATGGACTATGCCTCTTCACCTAGAGAATACCCATACTCCATTCTAGGCTACATGAGAGTCACACTCTACCTCTGTGCAACTCAATTGTATACATAGACAATCTTGTTAACATCTTTAACACTTAGTCATTCAAGCATAGATCCAAGAACATAAGAAACCAAGAGAACGGTTTTGAAACAAATAAGAAACATACACAAACATAGTGCATGTTGCACACACCATACCTAACACCCAACTAAGTCTTGTTATTGCAATATAGTTACAATATGAGAACTACTAGCTCAGTTTACAACTTGGGAAAAGTCACATGACTCACCTAACCTCACCAAGGCACTCATACATAGATTCATGACACAAAGATTATATGTCGTAACCAAATTCACAACCTCTTGCTTTGCATCCCAAACGTGCACCCAACTGTAGACTTGTTGATCCTGAATCTTTTCATTGAAGTGACTTACAAAGAATTGTATTAAATGACATAAATTAAAATTCACCATTAAAGAAGGAAAAGCTCAATAATCAAGAGACATAAGCATCATATCTGAACACAAAAACTTGATAACGGATTTCGTCCCTAGTGGACTACGTCTTCGGGTCCTACTCTCAAATGAGTAGGCCTTTTTATTAACTCATCAAAAGAGTTTGGAAAAATACATAAGTATACTTCATTCTGGAATTAAGTTGCAGAAGATTTGCTCAGATTAGAAAACAAACATCATCATTGAATTTGTGGCGTCGAATTACCCAAAAATGATTGTCTCCACGCCTCAATCCGACTCTAACACTCCCAGGCCCTTGAGAAATCTTGTCTCGATTTTCATGCATGTTCCCTGCATTTAATTCTTTGTTTTGCATATCGGTTTTCATTCTCGTCCGTACCATCGTGCGCCCTCCTTTCGTCCGTGGGTAGACTCAGTTTATAAAAAAAAAGTGGGGTGGAGTACACAATGTATTTCGTTGGACCATCAGTGGTGGATGCTATGGTTAAGGTGTTTGTATAGGGGGAGGTCTTGGGGTCGAGCCTATGGCCCTCCCTTTTGGGTTATAGTTATAATGTATACATATATGTGGAATGGAACTTTTCCAACTTTGGAGTGTGGTTTAGATTTTTCAGAGTGTATCATTTGGCCGCCAGATCTGGCGGGCCTCTTCCATATTTGGTGGGCCCACCTTTTTTTAATTTTTGAAATTCGGTTTTCAAGCTCTCATTTGGAATTTTCCCACTGCCACATGGAAGCCCATGACTGGGCCACATGGCATCCAACAATTGGGCCACGCCAACCACCTTCAATGTCACCTTCCACATCAACTTCCACATCATCCTGCCATGTCATCGTATGGTCTTCCACGTGGTTGTAGAGACTGCCACATGGTGCTTTTCCATTGGTCCATGGATTGACCTAAAACTGCCAAAAACAAGTGACATGTGGCAACCTCTGGTGTTTCCACGTCACCATTTTGACATCATCATGACACGTGTCTCCTGCTGTGTGTGCCACGTATAATGTACGGATGTTAATGTCATATGTATTGATGTTGACGTCAGCAGTACGGATTGTTGTTGGATAAATCCGTAAGTGCGGACACAAACCGATCTCCCTAGATCCACCTAGATCTAGAACAAAGCAAGACAAAATAATACTCTTTCCCTAGATTCTAACCATTGAATGAACTAAGAGGCAAGAACAAGTTGCATACCTTATAATCGCTTCTGTTGGTCTTTGTTGCTCCCGCTTTGCTCCAATGCTCTCGTACAGTCAAGACCAAAACAGTACAAACCAAGTGGAGTAAAGAAAGCACAATATATTCAATAGTGAATCTATGTATATGATCAAGGAGTTATACAATAAAGTAGACTTAGCTTTATGGGAAAGAATCATATTACTGTATCATATTAAATGTGAAAGAGAGATTACAACCGTTGCCTTGATGTCGTAAGGTCCCTTCCAACTATCCTTCGTTCCCCACACACTTCTTTCTCCAAGGATTCTAAAAGAATAAATCTGATAGCTACTCACAATCTATCTTGACAAAGCAAATCTCAAAGTCACTCTAACCAAGCCAAAGCTAACAAGCTCAAGAACCAACAAAGCTAACCCAAGCTCACAAAAGCTAACTTTCTCCATGAGAATTCCTCTCCTTTTATAAGTTGAAGAGGATAAGGTGAGGAGGTTAGGATGATCCCACTAAATCATGAAAGCAAGTAAGATCCAAACCATTCGGATGCCACCTCACCATAGAAGTTTCTCCTTCTAGAAGATTCGAGAAAACGCTCATTTTTCCCACGTGCTAGAATTCTCGCACCCTAGCTATAGAGCAACCTGCAAGGTGTTTGCACCCTAGCTATAGTGAAACCTGTGAGAATGGGTCATTCTCGCACCCTGCCTATATAGCAACCTGCGAACTTCCCTTTTTATAAGATTTTTACATAGGAAAAAGCAACTTCTTTCCTCAGGAAAAGTTCTTCTCCCTTCTCTCTTTAGGAACTCAGGCCACTGACCCCTCTGAAGGCAACATATAGGTTTACATCATACATAGGAAAAAGCAACTTCTTTTCTCAGGAGAAGTTCTTCTCCCTTCTCTCTTTAGGAATTCAAGCCACTGACCCCTCTGAAGGCAACAGATATCATTAACGATCATAGGGATGACAAAAATAATGTGTAACAACTGGTGAGGGGAGGTCATTAAGGTAATATTTAGCAGAGAAGGGACTCCCTTATGTAGAGGAAATCCAGTTGATAAAACACCTAATAAACATGTAGAGACCCTGAGCTCAGTGGGAGGTGGGAAACTTCTACTGTGGCAGAGGGGGAAGGAGAGTAACCTTCCTGGATCATCATGAGCTTGGAACCTGGATAAGTCAATTTTCCCCGGTGGTATCATGCCTTGGCACGGGGGTGGCGTACTGTAGAAACGAACTCTACAGTAAATCCTAAGGTTGGGAGGAAATGCATCCTCCCTCGGTCATTCGGCATTGGAAAATTTCCTTATCAAATAAGTGTTTAACTTAGCTTGTCAAAAGCTGAATATGAATGATATGTTCATGTAAATGTATGATACTATGGGAAATCTAAATGCTTGCAATAATTATGTAGAAGTCCTAGAAATTTGATTATGTTACCATGGCACTAAAATTTTGTATCTAATTGTAAAACTGAAAGAGTGTAGACTATTGTATCTCGAAATACCTTGAGATGTTAGAGGAAATTTTGTAGGAAACAGACAAAAATATCACTTAGCTAGTGATGGGATGACCTATAACTTGGGAAATTCTTTGTGAGGAAGGGAGGACAACCTTGAACCCTAAGAGAAGTTCCAATCTATTGAAGAGAGCTTGTGAGATCTATAAGGCCTTACATGTTCATGAGGATAAGAGACCAGATATGGAAAAATAATACTAGTGGGCCTTAGAATACCCGGATAGAGGCCATTAAAACTAAAAAAAATGACAAAGTCCCAACCCATGGGCTAACTAATTGGGAAACAGTGATATGAGTCAGAATAAATTATGATCGTTGACGGGGTGGGATGAATGAATCTCATCCCTTAGTCGAAAAAGGTATATCATTTGGAATGAATGAGTACTAGAACATGAAAAGTTCGAAAATGACGATAAATAAAAGAGATAGAACAACAATCATCGATCTAGTCAAGATGACAAGGAGATATCTATGCCATCGATGCTACATGTGTCATCATCAATGATTTAAAGTGGGAAGGGAAATTTTCTCTATGGAAGTGTCGACGATGTAGTGGCATAAGGATTGATAAGAACTGTCCATCTGTGCTTAAAATAACCATATCCTTCGTCATTGATCTCTGGAAGATCACACTTAGGCTATGAAAGAGGATGAGTATGTCAAGATGATGTGGTCTTCCTACTTAGCAGACCACATGTAAAAGTGGTAACATGTGTTGCTAGAAGATTTTTTAATAGGACTAATGTGGGTCCCATTGGGCAAGGAGGTACCTTGAACCTTCATTTTTAGTGGTGTCCATAAAATCTACGGGCCATGGATTCTGGACCATTGATGCCCGAGGCATCGTCGTTAGAAGAAAAGGGATGGTGAGTTAAATTTCATCTATAGAGTGTTGATGAAGAAATAGGTTGAGATAGTTGAAAACCATCGATCTCTTTGGGGATGAAAAAAACAGATATGGATCATTGATCCCTATGAGTTGTCACTAAGGTTTAGGATTTAGACCTGTAGAGTGTTGGTTAGGAGTACCGACATTGACGAAAAGGGTAGGAAATATGGATCATCGGTCAACACGGTGTGAAGGTTTAATCTTGATCGTTAAACCACCATAATGATCTGGATTTAGGAGCAGAACAAACTGATTAACAGAGTAAATAAAATAAACATAGAGATATGAAGAAAAACACAGATATCCAGTGAACAATATCTTCTATTGAATAAATGAAATAAGAGATATGAAGAAAAACACAGATATCCAGTGAACAATATCTTCTATTGAATAAATGAAATAGGCTGAAACTGTAAAAATCCAAAACTGAAACACTTGCTAGAATGGTGGTAGCTATCTATGAAAAGAGATGTGGCAGTTAAATGCATCCATATGAGCATAATTATTATAATGAGGATCCAGAGGCCTTTTTAACATTACTCATGGACGAAAAAAACTTAGACATCCAAAAACCTAACCATAGGAGATGAAACGTCAAAAGTTATGTGGGCCCCTATGGGTAAGTTGGTACCTCAACTTCCTATGATCATAAAATTTGCATACAACGTTAGTTTTAGGCATGTGATATCCCATTGTACAGGTATTTTCGAGAACTACACATTACGATGTCAAAATATGACTATTTCTATAGTTTAACTGTGGTGAGCCAAAAAAAAACATTGTTTAGGGTCCCAAAACGGACCTGGAAGTACAACAAGATGTGTTAACAAGAAAACATATAAAATAAGCCAGTTGGATTAAGTGGGAGGCCACCAGTATCCACCTGGAAGATGTGTAGGGCTTCCGACAACCTTGAAAGTGTAGAAATCACAATTACAAAGAAGTACAGAAGAATGTGTTGAACTAAAAACTATTAAGAGGAGCCAGTTGGAATAGGTGGGTGGCCACCAATATCCACCTAGATCATTCCTCCCCCCTTAGAAAGAAATGGTCTCCATTACATTGAGTTACCCCATCAACTGAGGAAAATTTTGCTGAATTTGGCCCCGAGTGAGCCACTTTCCTTGGTAGAGGAGCTTCCCTGCCTTGACAACCCGATAAAGTTGGATCCTCTGTTGATGAGTTCCCTTGACCTGTGTNACAACCCGATAAAGTTGGATCCTCTGTTGATGAGTTCCCTTGACCTGTGTTTCCACTATTTGATCAGTGGATGCCTATTCCATACAGTCAGGGTTGAGATCTATTGGTGTCAGTTTTTATGTGATCTCTGAGGTGTCCAATAAGGGTGGAAAATATGTCCAAAGGAGGTCCACATTGAACATTAGGTGTAATCCAAGGAAGGGTGGAGTGTTGAGC
This sequence comes from Picea abies, assembly GCA_900067695.1. Taxonomy (NCBI): domain Eukaryota; kingdom Viridiplantae; phylum Streptophyta; class Pinopsida; order Pinales; family Pinaceae; genus Picea; species Picea abies. Next base: position 347 of record CBVK0101717714.1, on the reverse strand, counting down.
TCAAAAGCATTTCTACCCACATCCTTGGTGATGGTGTAAGGCCCATAGAAAATCGAGCAGAGATTTCAATGGGGCCCTATAAGACACTCCTTCTGCAAATGCAACCAAACCTTGTCTCCAACCTGAAACTAGTGCAGTACCCTGTGTTGATCATAGCGTTGCTTGTACTTAGCATTGGATTTTTGCAAAATTTCATGGACCCGTTAGCAAATGTGTCGAATCCACTCAATGACTATGGTGTCTTTCTTGGTCTTAGAATGAACATGGGAAGAGTTTGTCTATGTGGTTGCAAGAGGGAGTGCAACATCAATGGGACCCAAGGGTTGGAATCCTAGTCCCACCTAAAA
>CBVK0101717711.1:0-10306 GCA_900067695.1 Picea abies | reverse complement strand
AAAACGAAACCTAGAGTCATTAAAGAGAGTCAAAATCCATTCTTGCAACCAATGTATCGGGAGCCTCCTCTAGCACATGATTTAATCACAAGGTTGCATCGGGGAAAGTAGGGAGATTACCCCTCTCTGCTTGTTTTGGTGTTTTTTATATAACTTTGATTGCTACATATACGTTTATTCTGTTGGTTAACACCTTCATAGATTTAGGATGTGTTACCCTACCCTTACATGTGTTTGGACCTATGATTGTTCACCCGACCATTGATTTTTAGGTGGTAGCCTTAGTGAAATTTCCTAGGGATATACATAGGTGACTGCATGTGGGACATTCTTGTAGTACATGGGGGAAACATTTGTTTATGGTCTCAATTCTCTCGGAGGGTTCTCACATTAATAAAGGGTACTTGCACCATTCAAGGTTATTTCACGTAGATCATCATAACTACTCCTCATACCTCCACTATTCAATGCCGTGGGGACTTCATTTCCCCCATATGGTTGGTTTTCAGAAGGCCTGAACCCATTGGTTTGCTTGTTGTTAGCCTAGATTTGATTAGTGGTGTGCTCTTTGGGTTCGAGTCTAAGTTTTCCTTAGATTGAATTATGTTTGGATTTTAACATAGTATATTCACTGTGGCTGAACTACCGCGTTGGTCCCTTCGACTACGAGGACTTGAACCCCCTATAGAGGAACAACCACCTATCAAGAGGCATGAGATAGTTGACGAGGATTTTGAAGGGCTTGAGCTTTGGTTTTATGAGACTAGTTTAGTCACGGTAGAAGTGGTAGAGAAATGTCCTCCAAAAACTTGTAATCCTCCTTTGGTTGAGCTAGCCACACCTCTACTTGTCCAAGTGAAGGAAATTTTCAGTGCACATTTCTCTTTGTTTAGTCACCCTCCCACCATGTCAGGAACAATTTTTTCATCTAGTGTAGATGAGGCTACGATCCCATCCTCAAGTGGGACAAGGGAAAATCCCCTAGGGAGCATCCCCAGGATGTCTACATTTCCACCCCTTATCTCCATTGGACCTACACCATCCATACCATTCTCTTTTGGTTCCTCGATCTGGGGATGCCAGTCATGTCACCATCTCCATCCATTAGTTTACCAAGAATTTCTACACCCATCCCATCTATCTCGATGCCCATCTTTGGATATTATTCTAGTGTGAGGTTGAGCTTTGGTTTCATCATAGGGTGTGGAATTCCATCCACCTCCACCATCCCTATGATTGGCCCATTATCATCAGGAACTAGTTCACCTTTCAGGTGGAATATGCCTAGTGATTTTGTGGTTGTCCCTAGTCAAGTTGGGGGCAGTAGTACATCAAGAGGTTTTAACTTTGCATGGGTTATCAAGCCTTTCCATGGGAGAACATGCCTTGGGGGAATGTTTTCACCTTGGGGAGTTTTTCCTTTTGTTACCACATCAGATCCTAGGAGTTTCTTCCTTGGGACTAACTTTAGGAATTTTTTTCTTGGAGGGTCCACATTTACCCTAAGTGGAAACCCCTCTAGGGGAATGTTTGGTTGTGGGAGAAATCATGCTCCTGGAGGTGCCATCATCCCAATAGGAACTCACTCTTTAGAAGCTCCTCAAACCTCTAGTAGTACCAACATAGGGGGACCTCAAGGCCCATCTAGGATAGAAGAGAGTTCACCTCCCTCCTGGTATTCATTTTCACCATCGTATTTCCTCGCAATGTTAGATTTACCAGATTTTTCACAGTTAACAAATGGCCCTATTTCCCATGACCCATCATGGTTGAAAATTCCATCCAAGTTTATCTTAGACATTCTGAAATTCAATGGAAAGTCAGGAGAGAACCCCTCCACAAACATCATGGCATGTCACTTATGGTGTTCATCCAACTCATTGATGGATGATAGTGTGAGGTTGTGTCTTTTCCATGTTCATCCAACTCATTGATGGATGATAGTGTGAGGTTGTGTCTTTTCCATAGATCCTTGACCAGAAATGTTGCCAAATTGTACATTGAGTTAAAATGTGATTTCTAGGAAGTCGACAAATCCAAGGAAGCCAAACTTAGGACCCCATGTCGATGATGTGGTAGGTTTTGTTTCCCATGCCTCTTTAAACCATTTAGTTACTCAGATGCATCATATGTCCATTAAGTCACACCAGTGAGATTTTAATACTAGTGCTCAAATGAATGTGGTTTCTACTCATACCTTCAAGTTCAATTTGGTGCAATACATGCAACCGAAGAGTCCTCAACAACCTGGAGGAAAGAAATAGAGGAATAAAAAGAAAAATCCCAATATTGAGAAATGGATTTCCTCCACCCAAAGCACCCATGAGGGAGGAACTAAGGAGAAAATTAAGAGTAATTTTCCCAGACCATTTGTGGGGATGAACACCCTATTGAGAAATGGATTTCCTCCACCCAAAGCACCCATGAGGGAGGAACTAAGGAGAAAATTAAGAGTAATTTTCCCAGACCATTTGTGGGGATGAACACCCTACTCACCAGTGTCCTCAAAAGGATGAAATCCATATATGTTTTGCACAACATCGAGCCCCCAGTAGCCTATTGTCTTAACCCATCCTTTCCCCCCTCAACCTCAAAATATGGCTGCCACAAATCCTTCGACCCCTTCTCAAGGAGGCATGGCAAGTACCCCTCATCACGAGGGGTCTTCCTCAAATTGCTCTGTGTTCATGTGTGACCACACAGTGAACTTGCATACTTTATCCAAGAACTATCACATTTTGAATCCTTCCCATGCTTCCTCTGAAACATCATATTCTTCCTATCATAGTAGCCCTCTTTAGATAGAGAAGCCATCTTTTGATGCACCTGTTCTCCCCCCAAAAGACATTATTTGATGTATGACACATAATCCTAACACATGGGATGCCAAAAACTATAGTATTGTGGAAGACTTTCCCCGGGCACCTTGTGCCATGTTGGCTCTTGAAGTTATCCAAACCTTCTTAACTCAGTGGAAAGCCTTACTATCTTCCATGGGCGAGGTTGATTCCTTGGATTCAAGCTTGATGACCTTTGATTCATCCTAGGTTACTCATAGGATCTCCCATCAAGTATCCTTCCATATTAAAGTGCAAACTATGGGTAAAAACATCTTCCAAACAATCATTAATGAAGGAGCCTCAACTTGCATCATGTATATTTGTTGTTGGAAGGCCATTGGCTCTCCGAAGATCAACATGTCTACCACATTATTGAAAGAATTTGATGGATACATGTTAAAACCCCATGGAGTAATCATCACCTTACCCATTGAGTTAGGTGGTAAGACTATCTCTATTGATGTGGAGGTTTACCATGCACCTCTTGAGTACAATTTGCTACTCAGGCGTAATTGGTTCTATGAGATGTCTACCATTTTGTCTTTTGTCTGTAGGGTCCTACACTTACCTCACTAAAGGAAAATATTTATTATTGATCAAATCACATCCTGTACCCCAGACCTTGGATCCAATAGGGGGTCTAATGTACACTTTGTCAGTGATACCACACAATATTATTTGAATGTCAGTGCAGGGATGTTCAAAGATCCTTTTCTTATGGGAATATTTCCCCTTCCCTGACCATATTCCACTGCTAATTTTTCTCCTATAAAAATGATTTACTCAACTACCAGTGGATCCCTTGGGTTTGTTGATCCTTGGGTGGTACCGCGTTCTGAGGATGTTGAACCATATGGAGCATCGATTCCCCTCACTGTGGTTGAGATTGTCGATCTGGCGATCCCATCATCATTTGTTGATACTGGTGACCAACACTATCCTCATATGGAGTGTGATCAACCTACTTCACCCATACATATTGTTGACTCTCTCAGTTCACATGACTCCATTGATTTTGAGTTTCCTTCAAAAGAGGCCATCCTGGAAGTCATGGATTCCATAGAAAAGCCAAAATATAAGGTGATGCGTCAAACATCTTGTCCTCGTTAAAACAAATCAGAGTTAGCATGATGATTCTTGACCCGATACTGGGGAAATTTTCTCGAGCATCCAGTGGAACCCCTAGTCTCAACCATTTTTCACCTTAGTTTTATTTTTCGGAACTTGCCATAGAATTATCTGCTACCCCTTCCCTCAAAGATTTTTTATTTTCACTTCATGTATTGATGGATCCCATAAAGGATGGGATGTTTCGTAGCTCATGAAACCACTCATGATGGATATCTTCGTATGCATAAATTCATTTATATGTGGCATGGCCCCAACATGGTGTTCCATATGATGGCAACATCGGCCCATGACTTCAGTGGTTATGAAAAATATCCTTATCCTAAGCCTTGAAATGGACTCTACTTTGTGTAAACCATCAAGATGTGTATTTCCTTGTACATAGGTGTGTGGTGTGAGTGCTTTTTTTTTTCTTATAAAATATCCAAAAAATCCAAAAATATTTTATTTTTTGAGGTTTCATTATGCGTTTTGACCTTGGAATCTTGTTTACATGTGATTGAAATGATTCTAGGGACCTTTTTTACAAACATGGAAATGTCCACTATACTTGAGGTATATATTTCTAAACTGGCATATAGGGATAGGTTTTTCACTTGAGGTATATATTTCTAAACTGGCATATAGGGATAGGTTTTTCTCTGCATTTTTCACTTTTCATTACTACCCATCCATATTGTAAGCGTTATTCCTTAGGTTTGAACCTAGTCGATTGCAACCTTAGGCATTTATTTTGCACGTCGTAATTGGTTCGGTAGTTCCTACCCTTCATGGGTTCCCTAGTTAGCACCCTGATTTTCATTTGGTTCCCATGATCCATTTTTTCCATAGGCTTGGGAGCCCTCCTTTAACCCCATCATTACTTGAATATTGAGCCTCATTTTCCTATCTTTGTTTATATTCTGGACATATCCTGTGGGATTTCTCGAACATTTTTCTTGTTGTTTAATGGTTTCTTATGATTTTTTTGCTTGCATCATGCTTCCCACCGATGTGTTGTTGTTTTCTCAAATCCTATTTACCACTATTGCAGTAGCCTTGGCCATCTGCCTCTTGCATTATTTGGCCTTTGTTTTCCATCCATCTACCCAAGGAGAGAACAACTGCTAAGAGTGGATCTCACTTGCCAATACCATTTTCATTCCTCATTGCTTAGGTTGGTTCCATGCATTTGGAACATAGGAGCATGTTGTTAAGCCACTCATTCTCTCCCGCCAAGTATACTTTTATCTCTTTTTTGGACTAGTAAAAGGACACAAAAAAGGTATCGAGATTAATTTCATCATTCTTTAGTGCTTGTTAAGCCATGAACGAGACTGATCATACTTGCATCATTATTTTGTGCTCATTAAACCATGAAGAAGACAAGAAACACACAAAAAAAATGAAAAAAGAGTGGGTTTTTTCCACCATTTGTCTATTCTCAAAATGGAAGCATCAATCGAGTCTCCCTTGAAAATGGCACCTATTTTCATCCTCATCATACATTTGGGTTTTAGATTTTCTAGGAATCTTCCTAGTAATATGAGTCAGAGATACTCCTCTAATTGGTTACTCTTCCAGTCATCATGGAGAGTGCTTCAATGCCTCCTACGTTGTTTCACTATATTCGTCCATCTCTTGTGTCTCACTGCCAAGTCACCATTGTGTCGTACTATATGTTCAAGGGAATTTTAATTCTGAGTCAACCATATTTTATTTTGTTGACTTTCTGATTCGACCATCTATGTGTCAGTTGTACTTAGTGATAATCTCTCTTCACATCATCTCTTGGTGTATGTTTCATGCCAATTGATGGGGGATACATTAAGGCCATCCTTCAACGTATATATTCCTATCGACTTCAACACATTATCAAGGATAGGGATATAGAAACCAGTTAGTACCTTGGAGCCTACAGTCCTCAATGGCGGGCCTCCTCGTGATCGACAATGGGTTTACATCATTGACCTTTGATTGATTCATTCTACTAGTTTTCAGTATGAGCTCAACTATTCACACTCACTAGATTGTACTAGGTTCCTTTGGTTCCATCTTCATCATTGGTGGACCCCCTTGCATATGTTAATAGTATATATCAGTGACCAGTAATTAGATGGTTTCAACCATGATCAACATAAGCTCATCTATTTGCATGTTGTAGATTCATACCATTGAGATTTGGGATGAAGACCTTGGGCTTGGGGAAACATCATCCCCTCCCAAGTTGTGATGGAGTATATCACTTGTATATGAGTACTTTGAAGACTTCAGGGGAACTTCCTTCAATGATCTTTGTATTCCTAGTATCTATATGTTGTGTCATAGATCCACATTGTACTTGTTGGTGGATATGATTATGTTTCTGACATAGATCGACATTTTATTTGTTGGTGGCTATGATTGAGTTCATGATGTAGATCCACATTGTATTGTCTCGTGGCTATGGTATTATTGATGACATGGATCCACTTTGTATTCCTTCATGGCCATGGTATGGCATTTCATATCATGGATCCACAATGCATTGTTTGGAAGCCATTCTCATTTAGAGTCTAAGTATGTCTACCTAGGGGATTGGTCTATATATTCTCTCATCCTTGGTGTTTGATTGCATGACTTCTTTGGTTTTCTAACCTCCTTTGCTCTCTCCTTGCACTGCCTCACATGGAAATTATTGTAATGTATTTTGGACATCCACTCCTTTCCTAACCTCACCCATTAGGGGACATATATTATAGCCTTAATTTCCAACCTATAGGCCAAAGAGGAATTCATAAGAGTATGGAGGCCATAATACATTTTTTTCCTAAGGTTTGAACCCTTTTAAGATCCCTTTTTGGCATCCTCATGGGACACTTAGTAGAGAAAAAGAGAGGCCATCGCTGGTCACCAATGCCTCAACAAGTGAGGCATTACTAGACTTCTATAATCAAGGTGTTACGAGGTGATAGGTGAGGGATGAGTTGGATCTTCATGGAGAAGACCTAATAACTCATATCATTCGAGTCCCTAGTGGCCTCTAGAAGATCTAGAAGCCTCTACCAAGCCTCCTCCAAGAGCTATATAACAAAGGCAAGCCTTGGGAAAGGGAGAAGAGTTTTAGGGTGGATATCCTTTAAAAATATAGAGAGAAGCTCAAGAGGCTAGGGAGGAGCGTTGATAACATGGAACTAAGAGGAAGCATCAACATATAAGGCATGGGTATGTTTTAATTTCTTCCTGATCATAAATAGAACATTGATTTTCCTCCATTTTATTTGTGTTTTACTCATGAATGAATTGGGTATGATATTGTGAATAATAAATCAAGGTATATCTAGTAAGTTTATTTATCCTAACACTAGAAGTATAGTGGATATGTAGTTTCTTGGATCTTTATATGTAGGGAGCAGATTGGAGGAGATGGATTTGGATCTCAGGAGCTGCAACGACCAGGACACATGAGGACAACCACCAATCCAAGGTATGTTCAAACCTCCTTTTTGGGTAAAAAAGGGAAAATTTACTTAGATCTAGGAAAACCATAGGAATATAGCCTTCTTTCTATCTTGGATAAAGGGAAGATCCAAGGGATATATTGCTAGTAATTTAGTGAGATCCCTATGAGACTTTGTCCCATAATATTCCTTCATGTTGTTTTAGACACTACACTTTATATCATTGTAAAACTTGTTGCAACACCTTTGGGTGTATCGCTATTGCTATATGGAGGTGGCCTAAAACTACCTCCCCTAGAGAAATTTTGATAGCATTCCCTACAAATCTTGACTACCATGGAGTTGAGAGTCTCATACACCTCATTGAACCCACCTAGAATCAAGAAGTTATTTTTCATAATGTGCATATCATAAGACCTTGACTACCAAAGTCAATATCCACATTTGGACAAGGGAATGAATCATATAGTTTAGATCATACATAAAGCTCTCCACCTAGCACTTGTCAGTGTCCATATAGGAAACATGTTTCACTAGCTCCATGATCCTCATCTTGTATGCCTCCATTGTTTTACCTCCATGAACCAATGGATGAAAGGATCCAACCCAATACTCTTTAAAGTATGTTGGAAGATACTACATTCAAAACAAATCCTCAAATAACTCCAAGGCGACATTGTTAGTAGTGAGATGCAGCTACCTCTCTAGGTTTCTCAATTAGGTTAAGGTGTTTTGATGGAGCTTGAAAAGGGATATATTTCCCTATGATGCAGAGGTATAGTCTCTTAGTGCAAAGCACCGTGTCATGCCTTCAAACCATGTTTCAATGTTTTCCCTTACAAGGTCCCTAGAGAACTCTAAGAGCTTGATTTTACTGGAGTTATATAGTAATATCCTCAAGAGGAAGCCCTTGCTCTAAATTTATTAACCCTTCAAGGTTTCCCTCTCCTATTTGTGGGTGATTTACTTCCACACCCGATGTTGGGAACCCTCTTACTATCTCATTTATGGCCTCAAAGGAGCACAATATGAGAGCCAATTCAAGTGATAGTGGTGGCGGTGTCAATGTTGATTATTATGGTAGTGGCATTGATCGACCTAGATCTCCATGAACCATGATTAATATTGCATATAACATAAGGAATTATTATTTGGGGTTTATGTCATATAATCACTAAAATTTAATTAATAACATTTTTTTAAATATTTCCAGAGGTATGCCCAACTTCTATGAGTGAAAAATGTTAAAGAGATTAAATCAAGGATGATTATGTAGTTGATAATATGGAAGTACACCCACTTCAAGGCCAATGTTCTTTCCCATACACACCTAATTACAAAGGTAACCAAGGTACACATTCTACTTTTCTAAGATAGGGTGAACATTAATACTATGTGCATCCTAAGAATTTCGACCTTTTCAATCCTTGATATTTGTAATTTAAGTGTTGGTTATCATGAATTTATACATAGGATTATAAATTTAATTTGTTTTGAAAATTATAGAAATAATACACTATATTCTAGTTCTTGATATGCCATGTCTTAGGGTCTACATGTCCTTAAACTATTTGTTCACTCCCAATGTTATTGTGGATCCATGCAAGTAGTGTTTTATACTGAAATTTTATTTACATTGGTAATTACTTTGATTTGTTTCCATTAGTGAATATCGAGCATTAAATAACTAAGGCCCCATGATTAATTAAAATAATAGTGTTGTGTTGCAATCTACATGGGACCCACACAAGTGGTGGTCCAAGTTTAATGTTTATGGTCAAAGCTCAACTTTTTCCATCTTAATTTTATTTCATATGTATTTGAATGTTTGGTTACATGATTAACTTCTTATATGCATTGATTGAGTAACAAGTAGTCTTAATCCTATGATGTTACTAATTCCACCTAAAAAACATCAAATGTTTAACCTTTTAATAGTGATTATACTTACATTTAAATGTATTTCATCTTAACATCATCAAAGGGTAGATAAACTTAAAAGAATGTTTTAAATTTGAATTCCATTAATCCAATTAATTATGGAAACCATCCTTGATATTGTTAATACAAAGAAATTGTCATGAAAATCCACTTGTCATGATATTCATGACATTTTCTAGCTTTTAATTAGAATATTTCAATTTTTCAAAACAAATGGTTGAAAAGACTAATTATCTCCATTTCCTCTCTTCCTTTCCTAGAATTGCATACTATCATCACCTCTCTTACTTAGAGGAAAAAGGTTTCAACATCATGAATCTTAGATTTCAATAATAAGTGTTGGAGTGCAGTGGGTAGACACAGGGTTAATCATTAACAAACAATCAAAACCCTTAGACACCAACCTGTTCAGCATCACCTACAAGCAAGTGAATTCTCACCTGAGGAATATAGAGGGGATGTTGGAACCAAGGTTCTACAGTGATGAGGGGAAGTGAGGCATTCAACATAATCATACTATGCACTATCCTATTAGGAAATGAGACACACTTCCATGATAAACATAACATAGAGAGGAAGAAATATTTAATCAAGAAAGTAAATGACACATCAAGCACACAGTACACAGAAATTTTACCCTCGAAACCCAAACCGGGAAAATCAACATTCATTGAGAGTTCTTCTCCTTGTTGTCTTATTCATTCATAATAAAAGGTTACATGTCTAACATTGGTCCACACCTAAGACACAATCAACATCATACCCTCTTGCTTACATAAGAACAACCCTATAGCCAATTCGGCTTACATCTACATGACCAACAACCTACATCTAAAGATTTCTCTAAAGATTTGTAATCTTACGATTAGTTTTTATAGCATTACAACACATCTCTTTATAGGCTTTACAGAAGGCAAAACCCTAAAGAAATGGCACCCAAAAAATGGTTATAGATCCATGTAGATCATTGGCTACAAA
>CBVK0101717704.1:0-16773 GCA_900067695.1 Picea abies | reverse complement strand
CTATAAAATTCCTTGTGTTTCTCTAGAGTCCTCAACTACCTTCCAAGAATATGCTCCCAACACTAACTAACGATTTTGGAAGAAATATGTTGTAAATCCATCTAGACCTAGAGATTTCCCTGATGCCATGTCAATTACTATTGTTTCAACTTCTTCCAGAGTAACTCTTCTCATCAAGATAACATTCTAATATGGGATCACCAACTAGGAGATGTGTTTCAAGATGAACCTTATGGATTCCTATTTTTATATAGTTGGTTTAGAGTGGATCCAATGATAAAATGATTTGAGTTTCTTTTCTATGCCACCATGAAAGATGTTTCCAAACACTTCTTTGTTTCAATTTTTGAGTTTCGACTTTATATTCTTAAAACTTTGTTGAAATCGATGGATCAATAATCACTTAGTTGAATCCCCCTCCTTTCATTTTGATCTCTCTGGTTAGTTTTGGTTCTTCCTCCTTAGAGTTGGTATTATCCTCCTTATATAATTCCATCTCCAAATCATATTAGGTTGTAGGTTCTTTTCCTTGGTCTACAAATTCCATTTCTATTGATTAATTATTTTGTTGTATCCTTTTTCCTTTGTTTTGGATCCTCCTAGTTGGCTTTTTTCCTTTGTTTTGGATCCTCCTAGTTGGCTTTGGGTGATGGATGTGCATCCTTTTTTGTATCCACTAATTTTGGCTCTAGGTCCTCTTGTTTTGAGTCTATTGACTATAAATGGTTGGTCACTTTTGGTGTACTAGGGGTCCCCTAGTCCATGTGCTTATTGATTGATTTCCTTTAGCAAGGAAAGTTTTTGAGGGAATCCCCTGGTAAACAAATAAACAAACAAAAACCTGGATCTTGTAGTTGAGTCGAAAAAACCAAAAAATATGCAACCAATGGATCCACCTAACCTCATGGTAAAAATATGTCCATGTGTCATAAAAAAAAGGAGAAAAAGGGGGATTCGGATGCAAACGAGAGTTGTAGGATATATATATTTTTCCTTTACTATTCGATACCAAAGGCCTTTATCTTGTATAAGCCTCCCAACACTTATGGATACCTAGGTACTTTAAGCCAACACTTATGACTACCTAGGTACTTTAAGCCAATTTTTCAATATCCAAAGTATTATAAAGAAAAGGGGTAGAAATATATTCTTGATCTTCCTCAAATATACCAATAAATCAAATAGATGGTTTCTTTAGATTTACCTGCATACCTATAACAAGATAATAAAGGTCCATAATCTATTTGATTCTTGTTTCTTCCCTCCTAGTACCATTACAAAAATTAGTATATCACCAACAAATAGTAAATGTAACAAAATACATGGATTTCCAATTTTGATACCATTCATGTTTCTCGCTTTGAGTGTGTCCTTCAAAGACCTTCTTAATTCCTCATCTACACGCATGAATAAATAAGGAGAGAGTATATATCTCTACCTGAGACCTATTTTATTCCTAAAAAAGGAATTTTTTGACCCATTTATAATAAATGAGAAATACCTAGGACATAAATGCAACACAGAACCCCAAGTGTATAAGTGGTAATCTCAAATAGAGCCAATTAATTTTTCCAATTGCTTTAGAGAGGTATTAATGAGAATGTTTGTTAACTGTTTCTCTCATTCGATGGGGTGCAAGTAAAACCAAACATGTATTTTTCATATCTATCCTCCTCAAGCGAGGGAATTTTAGGAATACTAGAGGAAAGTGAGACATCCGGTAGGCCTAAAAGAGGGATATCAACTAGATGTCAAAATATTAGAAGAAAATTCCATAAACGAATGGAATTTTTTTCCCGTGGAAGGGGGGTCATGCTCTTATGATGATGATACCATAGGCAAAATCGAGGTTCCCTTGAGGTACAAACATCTAGTGAAACAATGGGTACCCAAGGATCTTCCTTGTCTAAACATAGATTTTTTTTGTCAACAAGAGGATATTTTGGATTGCACCATCGTCATTACATGGTTTGGGGTTGTTTTGCATGGATGTCATAAAGGTGGGTTATGACAGATGTACTAAATTGATCAAGTATGTCGAACCCTCCTACAATTACATATATTAGATGTGGTTGGTCCAATATACATGTAATATGTGCATATACAGAGTGTCTGCAAATTATTTATAGCTAAAAGACAATAATCAAAATAACGGATTGAGTATGTACATTGACGGAATGCCAAAAGCATAAGGGAATATTGTTGGGTTTATAGATAGTACACAACCTAGCTCTACAAATAGACAACCCAATTGTGTATTTGAGGTCCGTGAAAGAAATTGTGTTTTCGTATGTGCCATAAAATCAATAGTTGTTGGGGAAGAGTTGTTGATCAATTAAAATTTGAATAAAATATATACAAATGTTGTTACTATGAGAGTAGTAAATATAAAATTTCACCAAACTTGTAATTAATGAATCTAATAAGTTATGTTTTTCTAATTAATGTTTTTTGTTGATGTTTCATTTTGATATAAGAAATATAAGGAATATGTTTCATTAAATGACACCATCCTCTTTGAAAAAGGTATAACTCATTTTTAATTATGTTTTTTGAAGAGTCTATTGGTTTCATTTGATATAAGAAATATAAGGAATATGTTTCATTAAATGACACCATCCTCTTTGAAAAAGGTATAACTCATTTTTAATTATGTTTTTTGAAGAGTCTATTGGTTTCATTTTGATATTAATGGTTTCAATATTTTTTTGGAGGTTGTTTGTAACATACCCGACCACCCACAAGTCGGGCTACATTAGCTTAAATAGGCTGCAACACACCCAACCACCAACAAGCGAGGCACGTTGCAGTCCAAAGACTCAATTTTTTGATCTCATCTCGAAAACAAAGGATTGTTCATGAACGTTAAAGCCATGAAAACCACATGCATAAGAAAATATTCATGCTACGAAATAATGAATCCAACAACGTTCCATGCACAACAAATAACCAACAAACAGGAACATTAGAATACATATATTAGAGATAATTCAATACAGAGTGGAATATTAAAAAACATAGAGAGCACTTATCTTTACAAGTAAACATTCACCAATTGGCTGTAGACTAAGGAAGTTCCTCCCAACCATAGACACTTCTGTTCATTTACTCTCAATGATAGGTCACCCCTAAGCCAAGGATATGAATCCACAAAGACAGGTCCTAGGCCAAGTCTAAAACATATAGTAGATGGCTGTTAGGCGAAATATATGTCGTTATAATAACGTTGTAGTACTTGCCTAAAATGAATAAAGTGGAAATTAATGATGTGAAACCCAAATGTATTTATGAAAATGGTATGATGAAGGTTTAATTGGGCGATGAAATGTAAGGAATAGTGAAGGGAAAGGTGGATGAAAATATGACATTTCTGAGTCCCAACAATGGCTAAATAGCTCTCAAGTTTCCCAACCTCACATCGAATCCTAATTTCCATCTCTCTTTCCCCCTCAGCCTGCACAACCCCAAGAAATGAACACATTTCTCTACCATGCAACCCTTTAGTCTATTCCATTTCTCTCTAGGGCTCCAGTGCTACTAGTCAGGAAATATTTGTATTGGAAACTCCAAGGAATCTCAATTGTGGATAGTTCCATCTGAATTGCCATCAGTATCATAACTAACATGCCTCTCATCACTGAAGCTATCATAGGCCTTTCAGCACTCACAACAATCCAAGTACACCAAATGTCTTCTACCCAACCTACACAACCCCAACAGAATGGAACCCCTTCTCTACCACGCATTCCCTCAGGCTTTCCATCTCCTTCCAAGGCTCCAATGCTTATGGTTAAGAATATCACTGTTGGTACTCTTAGGACTTGCAGGTGTGGACAATTCTATCCAAAATTCCATCAATCTCATGCACATAGTCATCCATTCCCTCATGGAATGATCAATAATTATTATAGCCATTCATTAATGGCTCTCCCGTTCCTGCCATTCATGTCCATTCTCAGCCCAAGAGCATGCAAACTAGAAATAGTGAGTGAAGAGGAAGAAGAACCACAGAACAAAATGAACTAGGGGAATAATATGAAGAATAAGTGAACCTAAGCATGCCCCCAAGGAATTTTTAAATCACATGAAGACAAGAGCGACATGGGCTCCCTCCCAAGAATCTCATGTAACCCCTTTTCTCCATAAAATCAATTATGGGTAAATAATAATAATAAAAAGAACTTAGCCCCTCAAGCCCCCTCTCTTGTGGAATCATAGCCCCCTATATCTTTTGTCCTTGTCAGTCTTACATCCAACAATGTATTTTATTAAAGTATATGAAGTATTACATTTCCCAGGCACTCTCGCCCCTTATCAAATTTACTGTCTCACTAGCCTAAGTCATATTTAAATAATACATTATAGTTCATAAGGGTTAGAATCAAGATGTTACATCCTCCTCCCCTTATTTTGGCACTCTCCTCAGTGCACAACACGATTCCAATTTTATTAACATTACAAATCTAATCCCTCTGGCCTTAATCCACATAGGCAATCCAACCCAATCTTATATACATAGGCACTCTAGCCTAAAATTAAACATGTATACATAGGCATTCTAACCCAAAACATGTATAATGATCTTCATAATTTATGTTTCTGGCAGAAGTTCCAACCAACAACCTCTTCTTCCCTCTCAGCCCTGCACAACCCCAATAAATGAACCCCTTTCTCTGCCATGCAATCCCTCAGGTTGTTCCACTTCTATCCAGGGATTCACTACACTCGGCCAAGAAATTTCAAAGTTGTGGCTTCCAAAACTCCAGTTGCAACAAGTCCATTGGAATTTCTTCATTATATGCCCTTTTCATTCAGTTTCTAGAACATCACCTTATTTTCTCTCATAGTCTTCTACTTTTCTAGATCTTCATCATTCATCATTTTCCTACAACACTGTGTGGTTCATTTTTTTCCATCCATATGGTTGTCTCATTAACTTGGCTCACTGTTTTCCTTTGACATACCCATTGTGTGCATGATCCCAATCAAGAGCCATCAAAGTATCCTCTTCCTTGTGGTTACTCACCTTCTAGGACCAAGATCAATCATCCCCTTATCTGCTATATAGTCCTTTAGGAAATCCATCTTTCCTGACCAAGGTTCTCTTGCACAAGAAGATTTCTAGGGACACAGGTTTCTCATGTCACAACCATATCCTTTTCCATGATTTCCATATTGCATATCCAACATATCATATGTGTTATACACATACAGTCATCATGGGATATCATTATAACCATTTCAAACATAAATGTCAGATCTATTTTATATAGGAAAACAAAATTTTCCAAGCATGAGATTTCTTCTCATAAGGTTTGGCTCTTCAACTGTAGATATTAGTATTCCTTATGGGATTACATTCCTTCCATATCCAAGAGAATTCTACTTGCAATTTCTTCATTTACATTCATCCAAAACAATTCCTCAGTAATTATCAAATCCTAATTCCCAAAACTGTTTTGTATAGGAAAAATAAAACTTCTAGACATGAGCTTATACTCATAATAATTTGTCTCTTGCAACAATAGGCATTGGTATTATTTATGGGCTTACAACAATGCCATATCCAAGACCCTTTCCTCCTTCAATTTCAACATTCCTCATCCAAAAAAATTGTCAATATCTCATGTACAATATATATATATTTTTTCATGGTAGCGATTCAAAACAAAATCACAAACTGATCTCAAAATTGTTTACAGCTACAATTCAATTACTTCTATTAATCCAACTATCAATTGTAATGAACTCACCATTACATACACATGTATTATGAGTCACGCATACATTTCATAATGAAACAATTTATTACTAATTAAAATGACTATGAATGTGCCAATACCCATGGAAACATATACACAATGCATCCATGCATTGACTATATAATTCGACATAAATATGTCATGCATTCCGCCATGATGAGTTGGAAGGTATGTCCAATGACTCAACACATCATACACACACTTTCTACTTCTTACCTAACTATTTGGTTACCTTCCTTTTCCACCCAAACAAAACACCAAGAATATAATCCCTAAGTGCTCTTCAGTGTCAGAAAGGAGGTTGCAATCCCAACATCATATATACAGTAGATACAATTGAGTACTCATACAGAGCTATAGCCCTTCCATATCCAACCATATTATGGTCTCCCACATGACTAGATGGATGGATATTCATTTTTATATCAAGAGTATGTTTCCTGACTTGACCTGGTTATGATCCCATAACCAAAAATAACATAATATGCAACTCACATTTTATCTAAATGCATTCTAGGATCAACAACACTTACATAGTCTAGGCCTTTGGCCATTACATATCAATTTAAATACTGAAAATTAACTGAGGGAATTCTTACCTCAATACCCTTCAACATGTATGCATCAACAAAACTAAATGCATACCTTCCTGGTTGTTACCAACCTACTTTTTGTTGTCTAACCAACTGATATTTGTAGAATATCACAGACTTCCCCCTTCATCATTTTGATCACCATTCCTGCCACCCTCATGGGTCTTCACCTAGATGGAAATCATAAGAAACAACAACATCCATGTCTTTAACCCTTCTATATCATTTTTCCCGAATACATAATCCATCATTAGTGATACTCAATCATTATCTCATAATAATAGACTATTCTAAGTTCTCAAGCATGTTATATGCATATCCAAGCATGCACATATGCAAAATTACACCTCCATATGCAACAAGAATTCATTGTCAGCATGCCTACTAATACATATGCAATTTAACTTCCTTGTATTCCTCATGCACTCTAGCACATTTATGTTTTAATTCACTTATTTATTTATCTATTTTTGTTGTAGTTGGTTGTCCTTGACCTCCTTCAGATCCTTGTTTCCTTACATTCTCCCATTCTGCTCATCTGCACTCTGGTTCCCTAGGTCTGAACACTTTTCCAGCCATGTTCCACTTGGCCATTCTTTCCCAATTAGTACTATTCCCCAATGGAAATCCATTTTCATTCAGTGCCACTTTTCAAGTGAGATAGCATTCCAATTTCTTTGCATTGACATCCTGCTTCCACTATGAACACTAATATCATAAGTGGATTTCTTTCACTAAGTACTTTTAGACAAGTAGATAAGTCATATCTAACAAATCCTTCCCTGGAACTCCTATGCTTGACCCACAGAGATTATGCACACACCATCTCTTAACCTCTTGGTTTTCTTCGACATCAAGCTTGTAATTGTCTAAACATCTTTACATTCAAGGCTATGGAGCCTTACTTTTCCTTTCTATGCACATTAATGAAATTATTCACCTGCTAGATTCATGTCCCATGTGATGATCCTTTATTTTGTAGTACCTCATCCAAATTCTGTAAGAAATGTAATGCTTCCATGACTCTAATATCTGATATTGTTCTTGAATTGATTAGATTATACCTCTAGTCCTACCAGAAATCCAAGCAATCATCTAGTTAGAACTATACATATCATACAAAATCATCAATTAATTTTACATGTACCTTTTATGTTTAATTCATGAAGAAAAATTATATATGACTACATCAAATAACACATATGTGTTATCCTTTGGCTGATATAGAATTCAATTCTACATAGGCGCTTATTTCAAACCACCTTCCAGGTGACCACGACTCAAAACTGTGGGGTGAATTGGCCCAAACCCCCTTCCCTCCAAAGTGTTGCTCGACCTCCTGGTTTTGGATCGTTTGAAATACTGAGTCAGAGTGACTCCTTGGGTCCCTGCGGCACTCGAAACCACTCTACACTCACACATAGGTCCTTTTCTCAAATGACCATGGCTATGACAGCGGGCAAGTTTCTCCATGATTCAAACTTTAGGGATATTTCGAACTCCTCCTTCGACTTTTCCCAAAGTGATTTTCTCTGAATCTCTAGACTCTCACCATGCATTTCCTAAGATCTGTCTGCCCCACTATGGTTTAGGGTTCACAACTCCGTGAAATTCTAGCACTCTCATCCATGAACCTCTGGACTTTTGATTTTTGAATTCCTTGATCCGTCGCCACATGATCCTTCCACGATCAATGAATGATATCCATTCATGACTTTAGACTTCATGATTCTACTTTCGGAAAGACTCCAAACTTCCCAAACTCCAAAGTCTCGAAACACCTTACGGCTACCCTCCATGTGGCACTCCCAGATCTGATGGTATGGAATTGTTCGTCTCCCTATGAAATGAATCTCATCCACCGAATTCAGTGAAGACTCCTGGGACTTATCTCCTTGAAGAATTTCCAGTTCTCTCTCTCCTGATCTTTACTTCTAGCTTCTCTCATTCCTCTGAACACCCTCTTCGACACTTAGTCAAAATATTGTTCTGTGCACACCTTTCAACAAGCCCTCTTTCATAGTCGACTCCCCTGTGGATAACTTTACACTCCTTGCGACTGTCCTCCAACTGCTTCCGTCTCTCGTTACTGAAATCACGCTACTTCTCCTGAGATTTCAAATCTGAAAAATTTGTCACACACTCCTTGCAGATGTGAATGAACTCCTTTCATACATACAAGTTCTCATTATCTCTTCTGAGCTTTGAGTCAAAACAAAATTGGTCACACTTTCCTTTTGGACACTATGCACGCCTTGCACTCTCTCAATGAAGAGAAACAATTGAAAATTAGTTACTCCTTACAGTGAATCATACATTCAACAATGCAAATGCGGTAATGGATACAATAATAAGAAATACCAGAGAATTGAAATTCAACAGAAAGTCTATCATTCATTCAGACAGACACATAAAAACCCTCTTTGGGACAATATTCCTCTACTACATTCATTCAACAGAAACTTACATACATTTATACAATATTTCTCTATATCTCCCAACTCTTGGCATACAATGGAAATCTATACATTAGATTCAATAGCAACAACAAAAACAACAACCTCTTATCGACAAAAATACAAAGATTTATACAAAGGGACTTTCTTGAGTTCTTCCATCCAACTACTCTATGTTATCCTATTAGGATTAAATTCTACCAACTACTTATCATTTATTACAATAAATATCGAGTTAGACAGATAAGAGCGCAAGCTCCAAATCTGTACTGTGATCCATCTCATAAAAAAAATACATTCCCCATCGATCTTACGCGATGGCTCAGCCTCTGATCGTTAAAGATGTTCATAACTCAAAAATATTTGTCAAATATTACATTAATACATCGGTATTTGAAATTCAAAATCATTTCAAAATACTCACTAATGCACCCTGTTGTCTCATGCTTGTTCTTTGTTGGCGATGCTCCTACATCATAAGTCCTTCCTTAGTACTTTTTTTTTCTGAAAACAACAATTCGGCCATTATCCCTTCTTCCCTAAACTCTCAAGTGCATGTGACCACGGTCATGACCCTACCCTTAGCTAAAAAAGTGCGTATCCATAACTTCAGAGGATCTCACACCAAAACACTTAAAAAAACCCGAACGTCGAACTATGAAATCCCAAACCCTCTCTCTCTAGAAATTTACTACTTCAGTGCTCCAGAGCTTCAGGACTTTGGATAACTTTTCAACATAACACAACACATTTCTTGAATGTTGAACTTTCAAACGGGTGTTCCCCGGAGCCTCGAGACTCCAGTAGTTCAAAACTTCAAGCTTTGGGAGATCAGCTAACTTAACATCTTGTTTCTCCCGAATTTAGAACTATAGAACTTCCAGAGAGGTTCTCTAGAGATTCGTGCTTCAGAGGTCTTTACAAATTCTCACCTGAAAAATCCTAAATGCCGAAATTCTGAACTGTTAGGATCTTCTTAGCACTATGCACCAGGGTGCTACATGTAAAAATATGGATATGACACATGTCCCAATCAATGAGTGACACATGTGAAGTTCCAACTGGCACATAAGGTCTATAAAAGGCATGAATCAAGTTGACACATGGCACGTGTAAGTGGATCCACATCACCCTAGGTGACATCATCACGCCATGTCACTCTAGAGCTCTGGGACTTCGCTACTTCGAGCGTCAGAGGATATTACTCGACAACACTTCACTTCTTCCAAACATCGAACCAACAAACCCTTGAAGGTTTCAAGAATCAATGGTCCACGGTCCTGGATGAGATCCACGGTCAGTAGGAGCTCTAGGACTCTAGAACATTTCAAATCTAGAGTTATACCTGTCAAAGTGGTCTCAAAGTGATGATGAACACTTACCATTGGTTAACACCTCCCCTTACGCTATCCTTTCATTGATTTATCTAACAGTCGAGAAAGGTCCTAAAGGGATCCTAAATCGACGGTCTACGTCCCTTCACGACTTCGGGCTTTGACACTTTTCACTTGTAGAGACTTGAAAACCCTCAGAGTACTAGGTATCTGGACTATGAGATATACTTTCACATGTCTTCTAGGAGCAACAATCGATATTTACTCTGAACTTCTGGAGTTCTCGACCCAATGCAAACTGCCACATCATTTTCCTCTGGATTTCCCAGTCTCTGGACTGTAGGATCTATCGCCTCGTGGTGAAATACTAGAAGCAGACAAGTGGCCCAATCAGGCAAGTGACACATGTCATGTTCTGGATGACATTTAAATATTCCATAGGTTAAAAGATGACTGAAACATGGCACACATCCCATGTGTCCACGTCATCCTAGGTGATGTCAGTGAGCCTCGTCACTTCGGAATTTCTGGCTTCGAATGATTTCGCCTTAGAAAACTTTCTTCCTCCTGAAATCTGAACTATTAAACTGTTTTGAGATCTAAAGCTCACAATCACCCATGCATAGATATGATGGTCTTCAACACTCCTGAAACCCGCCACTCTATCCAATGGTCAATGGACTTCGAGACTTCGAGAGATTTCACATCAGCACATTGCATTTCTCTCAAACGTCGAACTTTTGAACTAGTTGATCTACCGACACATGTCCCTTTTGATGAACGGTCTGGATGAACTCCGAACTTTTGGACTTCAATATTTTTCACATCACCACACTCCATTTCTCCTGAACTCCTAATTCCCAAACTGGCCAATCTGCTAACACGTGTCTCTTGCTTGAAGATAAACGACCACGAGTGATTGTGGAGACTCAACTCACTCACTCTTTAATTTCCTTGTCGATATATGAAATGTGAAGATTCTTATCCATAGTGGGATCAATATCCACTATTGATCTTAGCAAGATAAATGATCCCGAGCGATTGCGGGCTCACAACTTGCAAAAACTTTAATTTTCTTCCCTATCCCTGCAATGTGAAGATGCTTGTTTGTAGTGGGATTGATATCCACCGTTGATATGTTGATATAGAAATATAAATGATCCTAAGTGATTTCAGGCTCACAACTTGCAGAAACTTTAATTTTCTTCCCAATCCCCCTAATGCATCCCCGCCGTTGATTTCTCTCCAATGAGATCTGACGGTTTTACTTTAACCTCTTCCTTGCCTTCATTAGATGGCCCTTGTTCACCTACCCTCTGATCCAATGATCTTGGATCTTTGTTGAACCCACAGTGGTGATCTATCCCGTATTCGAAAGGAACGGTCATGATCATTTGATCCCTTACAAAGGATCTATAACATTCTAGCTTCTAGATGGACTTTGCAATGCCATTCCTCCTGAGATTTTGAACATAGTCAAGGTGTTCTCTTTGTTGGAAAAGATGAGTCAACTGAGAGGGGGGGGTGAATAAGTTGTATAAACTTTCTTTCATTTTATAAGAAGATTACTTATTAATCAATAAATCATGCTTTTAACATTTAACTTGCAGTAATACATTTAACTAATAAATATACAATCACATAAATGAAACAGTGACACAGTGATATTTCATGAGGAAACCCAAAAGGGAAAAACCCTCTTCTTCTTATGAATGAAAGGAAAGCTCCAAATCCTCTTTACATTCATATTTTATCTAAGCTACAACCTAGATGAGGCTGCTACCTCTGTTTCTTCAGCACCTACTGAATGGAAGCTACAACTCCCAGATGTACAAGCACCAACTTGTACAAGAGACTTTTACAGTCTCCCCTTGCTCCTCCCTACCACCCTGAAATCATTCTCTATCACTAGGAACCTACAAACCAACTCTTTATATACTCTGTCAAAGATTAAGCATTCAAATCCTCTCTGCACGATTCATTCTTGACCATACCACTTTAGATTTTCCAATCTGTGTATGTGTCTTCCCTCCTCTATATTTTCTCTTCTTCAAATTTTACAGAGCCATATATCTCTCATAATACTCACACACACTTCTTTTCTTGCAACAATCACTTTATATGTCTTCTGGTATCATCAGCATGTACAATCGAACCCTCACTCTTCAAAGAATCAATTATAATAACTGAATAACTTCCTTACAGTTTACATTCTTGGCCATGCTCATAAGTTAATCGAAATACATTTCTCATTTTCACATTTCGGCAATTCGGCAATCCTGTGTTGAAGACTCTTGACATTTCGAAATACAAAACCCAAAATCTACACAAGAAAAGCTTTTTCGGCGTTTCATCATATCGACACTTCGCATTTCATGATTTCAGTATTTCTATTTATGAAATGTTTCGACACTTTCAACTCCCGATCCTCGAAATATTTGGCGTTTCGCATTTCAGCTTTTTGGTATTCCTATGGTGAAGTTTTCTTGATGCTCCATGTCGCAATCCCCAAAACTCCAAAATGGAGCTTGGTTGCACTAGCTCCTTCCTCGAGCCTTCATCGATGTGACCATAGGTTATGACCATGCACTTATTCATAAAGTGCTTTCACGATTTTCCATTTCGGCAATTCACCTTTCGGAACTTTGGGACTCCTGTGATAAAGAGGTTTTTGCTTTACCATGCAAAAAATCTCGAAAGAAAAATTCCTGAAATCTTTGCAGTTTCGCATTTTGGGCATGCTGATCTTTGAATTTGAAACCACCATACCTGTGAAAACTGATCCATGCCTATGCACATTGATCCACGCCTGTCCCTTTAGCATTTTTAAGGTTTGACATTAATGAGCATTTAGATTTAAAGTTTGACATTAATGACAAAACCAGTGCCTGTGCAAACTATGCAAGCTGCAATTCCTACCAACAAACTCCTCCTTTGGCATTGATGGAAAACTTTAAATCTCCTCTACCCCTTTTGACATCTATGGCAAAGGAATCAACCATACTCCCCCTGAGAAAAAGAAAACCACTTGCAAAGATGTATCATTTCAGTAGCAACTCCCCCTATCAATAATAGTCAATAAACCTATGCAGTCTGATTTTATAATGAAGCCCTTGCAATATTTGAGAATGAAAAGAAATTATAAAGGGTAAACCCCCAACTGATCCCTGAGACTTTCAAATTGGATTTTAGGTAAAGGTTTAGTAAATATATCTGCAATCTAATCCTTTGTGCCAACATATTCCACTTTAATAACTTTAGACATAACTTGCTCTCTTAGAAAATGAAATTTAATGGGAATATGCTTTGTTTTTTAGTGCATAACATGATTTTTAGAAATACTAATTGCGCTGGTATTATCACAGAAGATAGGTATAAGTTCATCATAATGAATATGTATATCTTCCAGGATCTGTTTCATCCATATAACCTGAGTACAACAATTTGTAGCTTCTATGTATTCTGCTTCAGAAGTAGATAGAGACACTGCTGATTGTTTTTTACTTGACCAAGTTACAAGACATCCTCCAAGAAAAAATGTTGCTCCACTAGTACTCTTCCTGTCATCAACACAACCTACCCAATCAAAATCAGTGAAAGCATATAAATCAAGTTAATTACCTGTAGGATACCACAAACCATACTCTATTTTCCCCTTAAGATATTTGAAAATTATTTTGACTTCAAGTAGATGAGAAGTTTTTGGTGAAGCCTGAAACCTACCAACTTGACAAACTGCATGCATAATATCAGGTCTTGTAGATGTAGTATAAAGAGTACTACCAATCATAGATCTGTATACTGTCTGATCAACATCTTTAGTATCAGCATACTTACTTAATTTATATCCAGTAACCATGGGAGTGCCAACTGGTTTAGACTCTTCCATCTGGAATTTATTAAGCATTTCATTAATATACTTGGTTTGAGAAATGGAAATACCTTTATGAGATTGAGTAATTTGCAAGCCTAAGAAAAGCTTCATTTCTCCTAGCATGGACATTTCAAACTCTTTCTACATACTTTCAACAAATTGTTTACTGAGTCGATTATCATCACTACCAAAAATTATATCATCTACATATATCTCCACAATGATCAGGCTATCATTTTCTTCTTTAATATATAGGTTACTATCAGTGTTACCTTTCCTGAATCCTTGTTGCCTCAAGTAATTGTCAAGTCTGGAATACCAAGCCCTTGGTTCTTACTTCATCCCATACAATGCTTTTTTTCAACCTGTAAACATATTGTTCTACTTCTTGTACTTGAAAACCCTCTGGTTGTTCCATATATACTTCTTCCTCTAAATCACCATTCAAAAATGTAGACTTTACATCCATTTGGTAAACTTTAATGTGTTTAGAACTGGCATAAGCTAGAATCAATCTAATGGATTCCATTCTTGCAACAGGAGAAAAAGTTTCTCCATAATCTATTCCTTCTACCTATGCATACCCTTTACAAACCAATCTAGCCTTATTTCTAGTTATTTTACCTGCTTCATCCATCTTATTTTTGAAAACCCATTTAGCCCCTATGACATTCTTATTCAAAGGTGTAGGAACCAATTCCCATGTCTTATTCTTTTCTATTTGACTAAGTTCTTCATTCATTACTTTCATCCAGTATTCATCTTTAATTGCTTCTTCAACACTTTTGGGTTCAATCAGAGAAAGTAAAGATACCTGTTCATGAATTGAGGTGGATTCTTGCCTTCTTCTTCTTGTTTCAACACCTGCATTTAAGTCACCAAGTATTTGTTCTTCAGGATGATTTTTTGTATTCTCTTGTTTGGAGTCTTTGATGGAGTCATGCTTTTGGATGGAGTTGTGCCCTTTATTAAAGTAGGAATTAGTTGTTCACTATCAACATCCTTAGCTTCTTCTGTTTCACTTACTTCTTCATCCATCTTATGTTTTTCATATATATCATGTAATTGTTGATCCTTTTGTTTATATTTAGTCTTCAAAAATGAGGACTCATCAAACCTTACATCTATATATTCAACAATCTTTCTTAATGTGAAATTATAGCATTTATAAGTCTTTCTTGAACATGAATATCCAACCAATATGCCTTCATCAGTTCTTGAGTCTAATTTTCCCAAACTTTTATCAATTCTTTTAATGTAACATTTACTCCCAAAAATTCTAAAATGTTTTATGTTTGTTGGTCTTCCTTTCCATAATTGATAGGGTGTCTTATCATTATTATTTATTAGAAAACTTCTATTCAAGATGTGTACAACAGTGTGAACATCTTGAGGCCAAAACATGTCATTCAATCTAGACTCATTTAACATTGTTCTTGCCATTTCCATAATAGTTCTATTTTTTTTTTCAACAACACCATTTTGCTGAGGTGTTTCTGTAACAGAGAAATGTCTTTTAATTCCATTTTCAACACAGTAATTGTTAAATTCTTTTGATACAAACTCTCCTCTATTGTCTGGCCTTAAACACTTAATCTTCATAACAATTTCATTTTCAATCAATTCTTTGAAAACTTGAAAACAATTAAAAGTTTCAGACTTCTTTTTCAATAAGAACAACCAAGTTATTCGAGTAAAATCATCCAAAAATAACATAAAGTATCTTTCACCATTTAGACCTGTTGTCCTCATAGGTCCACATACATCAGTATGTATTATTTCCAAAGGTTTTTTTGTAGAATATTCCTTTGATTTAAACATGACTCTAGTTTGTTTACCATGTTGACATTGTTTACAAATAGAGTTGGAAAGATTCTTTATGATGGGTAAGTTCCTTATTGCCTCTTTTTTATTTAACTGAATCATATTTTCAAAGCTAATATGTCCAAGTCTTTTATGCCATAACTAATTTTCATCTTGATGTCCAAGATAGCAATTTTCATCTTTCTCATCTAAAATGTATATGTTATTTGATGTCCTTGTAGCTATTCCAACTAACTAATTTGTTTTAACATCCCTGATTTGACATTGTTTAGAATCAAATATCATAAGATGCCCTTTATCACATGTTTGACTTACACTCAACAAGTTATGTTCCATATTTTCAACCAGTAAAAAATTTTCATCCATTATGTCTTTGTTCAAACAAACAGAGCCTCTTCCAACTATTTGAGCTAATTGATCATTACCAAATGTGACTGAACCTTCTTTTCTTTCATCTAAAGAATCAAAGATTTGTTTTCTACCTATCATATGTTTTGAGCATCCACTGTCCACACACCACTTAACTTTATGATCAGCTTATAAAACAATTTTGCACTCTTCAATTTCTAAATGATCATTCTTCCTTTTCCAATAACTAGTTTTCTAATTTGTATATTGGTTTATAATAGATTTTTGGAAATTCATTGGAAAATTTCTTGAAATATGTCCAAATTTATTACACCTATAGCATTCAACTTCAAATTTTAAAGAATCAAATATGTTATGTGAGTTGTTCACATTGTTCTGAATAGATTTATCATGTCTTCTTTCATATTCAAATCTAGATATGCCATGANNGAATAGATTTATCATGTCTTCTTTCATATTCAAATCTAGATATGCCATGACTGTTATGTGCACTTATGTTTCTTAAAAAAATGTTACAAAAAGTTGCTTTGTGTCCATACTTATAACGTGAGATCGGAAGAG
>CBVK0101717694.1:0-19299 GCA_900067695.1 Picea abies | reverse complement strand
GGGTTAGGTTTTTGGATTTCAAGGGTTTTAGCATTCATGTTTATTGTTAAAAAGGCCTTCAAAGACTCATTGTACTCATCTTCTTGCAGATGAGAATAGCCTTCACATCTCTTCTTAGAGATAAGCAACCACCATTCTAGCGAGTTCATTCACTCTGTATTTTTATAGTCTCTGTACATTTACTTCATTAATAGAAATCATGTATTGTTGTATTTCTCTTTTTCTAGAAATATTTGTGTGTATTTCATTATAATATCTCTTCTTTCATTTCATTCTCAAAATAATCTAGATCAGTGGCATCAGAGAAGGATTCTCTTAATCATTTTTCAATGCATATCCCCAACGAGTTCCAAGTATATCAAGTTGGGTCTTGAGTTTGTCTCTCTTGAGGACAATTGCTCTCGCATGCCCAAGAAACCCTTCATGGTGGAAGAAAAGAAAAATGGTGGAGCAGAAGATTCTATTAACCTATTGTTTGAGCAAGTTCTTGCGCGATAGAGGGACGAAATGATGGAGAATTTTTCCCACATCCTTCAAAGCCTGCCGATAGCAACAAGCGTGTTGACGATTAAAATCGCAATGAGTTTTTTTTCCCGCAAAGTGTTGCTAAAGCCTATTATTATAAGCTAACAATATAAATTATACTAGTATGTGGGACCCCCTTGTATTTTTAGAGATCAGGTCTAGTTCTTATTTCATGGTTATAATGTTGTTTGAAACTGCTTACATCACTGATGAAATCTGAGTTTTATTGGAAATGAATAAGGCCTGTTATGAGTGGGTTCTAATTGCGACAATTGGATGATGGATGAGGCATGTTATGTGTTTTTTCTTCTTATGTAGGCTCAAATTGTATGTTACAATGACCTATGTTATCCATTGTTATCATTGCTATATGTTCTTGGATCCATTACTGGGACACCTGCACAAGAGATATGTTAGTAATAATATATAAGAGCAGTGGGAAAGAAATAAAAGAAATGTAACAAAATGAAAAATGAAGGAACTGGACTATGCTAATATACTACTCTACATGCATTGAAATTGAAATGATCATTGACAAACCTAGCTAACAATTTAATAGCTATGCGATTTATTGATTTATACAAAGATATGTTAATATACATTATCGTATAGTTGGAAATGGTAAAATATGATGTGGGTGGCGCGTTTGACAACTAATAGATTCTAATTCCAATGCATGGTTTAATTGAATGGTTGATGGATTAATGGGATGGCGTGTACTGAGGAATTAAATGACTGGAGGGTGGAGGCGACATGCATTTATTGCATGTCACCCTTACTCCTTCTGCTGGCCGCCACCCTATTCGGGCTATTGTTCAACTGTGTTTGTTGTGGTTAGGCTTCGAATTTGAAGCAGAGGAAGAACCACTCAACCAAATCGCGTTTTAAGGTGATTTTGGTTATAGGTATGCCTTTTCTCCATCCATAAATATGCTTTAGTTATGAAATAGATATTGGCTCGAATGTTTGGGTTTGTGCTTTCCTTAAGTATGGAAATTGTGTAAATTTCTGATATTGTTTTGGAATGAATCGTTGGTGGTTTTCACTGCAATAATGTTTGAAGTCATAATGTTATTGATCATTCTGAGTGTTAGAAGCCATGAAGGCCCTCTGTCATTCTTATTGGTTTTTGTTGAAGGATTTTTATTTGGTCGAGATTGACTGGCTATCTCCACCCTTTCTTATCACCATACCCAGTTGTGTGATGTTATGGGGTTTACTAGTTTGAAATGACTTGTGTCACTGTGCATTGTTTCCCATGGATATGGGTTGTTCATGCTACTAAGGGTTGTGTAGTGGGTTACATTGCTTCTTCTCAGCTCTGTTTCGTCTCAGCATTGTTAGTTGGTTGGTTGGGAGAGCCACAAGGGTTATACCCTACATGTGCTAAGTATTGTTACAAGCCCGAAATGGAGCCTCGTTCCTCTGTTCATAATCTATCCTATCACGGGAATTGTCACCCTGTCCGTGAAGTCAATTATGGTATACCCTGTATGTGCACTATTGGTCTCAAAGGTTTGCATCGATGAAAGGAGTCGACTCTAGTCTCCCTATGATGGTCCACATAGAAAACCCTTGATTTCTCAAGCCTGAGTGTTGATAGAGGGGAATGTTATGGCCTATCAAGTATACTATTGGTTGTTATGGCTTGGTGGTGTATTGTTGACAAAGTTGAGTACTGGCTCACCCCGTTGATTATGTTGACAGTGGTGTTGGTTTTGGTATCTAGTCACTGCATTTGTTATTATAATCGAATGGATAAGCTCAACATGGTTAATTGGATGATTGGTTAAATCAAATACACAGTCGTTGTATTTTACATTGTGATTATTGAGTTGATAACCCAACACTATTTTTAATTGATTAAGTCACATCATTGCTTCGTGTGTGATGTGTGGGTATGTGTGGCATTCCTACAACATGATAATTTGAGTTAATGATTGTTGTGACTAGTGTTTAAATTGTCTAATGGGACTATTGCAATCATGGTAAACATGGCATGGCCATCCAATGTATATGTTATGGGTATTATTTTGATTGCACCTTCAAAGAGGGTCATGGGTTTTTAAACAATATGGTTTTGCTTATATCATTTTGTGGGACGAGATTGGGCATACTGTTGTTGCCTCGTTGTATTGGATTGATAGCCCAACATTGTGGATGTTTAGACTCAAAATAGTTAGTCATGTCATTCACAAAAATGATCTTATGTTTGGTTGAATGTTCTATATACCCCACAGTGTCGTATTGATGGAAATGGTGATTGTTGTCTGTGTGTTTAATGAAAAGTCAAGATGTTTTCATTTAAAATATGGATCATTGTGTTTGACTGTCTATTATGTATGTTTAATGAATATCATACATCTTAACAGATATAGGCATGGGTGCAGTGGCAATATGGTCTCATTACAAATTGATTGTTAGATGGATTTGAAAGATAAAATTGGCCATGCTTTTATGTCTGTGTTGATGGAAGGTGGTTGATTTTGATGCTGAACATAGTGGAAATAAGTGATTGTTTATTCATTTGGGAATTGTTTTAAGATATTAAATGGATAAATAGGAAGAAACAGAGCTCCTCTACGGGTTGTTGTGGAATGCATACTGTCTTGTTTTGATGACACTGTGTTAAATATTTGGTTACAAATAGTGAGTAGGTTAATGTACATAATCGATTGAATATTTTACACAATATTTGTTTTTTTTTTATCACAATATTTTTTTGGTTAGTGTTATTTCCTTTTACATAATGGTTTTATGGATCGTTTAATTAACTTTATGAACAATATTTTCTCTCTTTCCCTACCATTATTTCTCTTTTCACTAATTACAACCCCATCACCTTCCCACATTCATTTTTCACTCCCTATTCTAAAAACTTGTCTGTTTGTGAATTAGTTTTCATGACTCACAAAGGCTATTGTGCAGAGTTGAGTGGAAAACAATCTATGGCAAGTTGATCCAAATTTCAGAGTTTAGTTTTAATTTTATGTCAGAGGTCCTTTTGTATGTTCCATCAGAGATGTATAAGTTTGACTTTGGTCTGAAATTTCTGTATGAAATTTTGTAAAGAGAATGACTCTTTGATGAATTGGAATGAAATAAAGGACTACTTTATGTCTCATCTGTCTTGATTATCATCTTGGTGTCTTTACTTTTGTCTCTACATTTATTTCAACGACTGTTATATTTAGAAAATCATATTAAAATGAATTTTCCAACAAGCTTTTAATTGTGAAAAATACTAACCTAAGCACTTGTAATCAATACTTGTGAGTTAGGATTTTATTTTTGATGGCTATAAACATAGGGTGACATTCCTGTCTATTTTTATTTAGCCAAGCATAATTAGATCGGAAGAGCGTCGTGTAGGGAAAGAGTGTAGATCTCGGTGTATTTTTGATGGCTATAAACATAGGGTGACATTCCTGTCTATTTTTATTTAGCCAAGCATAATTTGAAAATGCTAGAGTAAGACCATTTCATATCTTTTCCTCAACAAGGCACATCTTCATCAAGCGTCCACTTTGGAGGAACCTCTCCCTTCAAAGTATAAGTTAATTTTGATATTCTCGTATTTGAAGGTCAAATAGACGTAGATTCCCTTGAAAAATGGTTAAATCTACTAGAAGGTTATTTCTATGTTCACAATTTTTTCGACAGGGAAAAGATCACCTTCACACTCCTCAAGGTTGTCCCCCATGTAAAATATTCATGAGAAACTTACTGGGAATAAAGTTCGACAGAGAAATCAGGAATATATGGGGCTGATCCAACTTGGTATTTTTTTGTGGATGCAGTCATGGAATAATATTACCCTATTGATAGCTATGAAGACTAATACATAAGATGGACCACACTGCGGCAAGACAGGGGCCAAATGGTGTTGTAGTTCATAAATAATTTCCATACCTTGTGCACCAAGATGGGTATCAAGGACTCCAAGTGACATCTGGTTCTAAAATACCGTGGGTCTCTGCATAGGTACTTCCAAAACAAAATTGATTTCCTAAACATCTCATCACTGGGATTTTCGTATTGATATGCTCTCAAAATCGAGCATAAATTTAGGAACCAGAACAAATGTGAGTTCGGGTCTAAAAATACACAACAACCAAAGCATAATAAATACGACCCTAACCAAAAACCTTCTAACAATGATTCCAAGACACATGAAAAAAAGGGTAAGGGAGAGATGAATAATGACACTAGGAAGTGGTGCAACTTCCATAAAATCCCCTGACACAAAACTGATGAATGCCGCTCAAAAAAATCATTGGGGGCCGAGATCAAAGACAAGGATTCTAACCCTGATTCATAATCTGATCCAAAAAATAATGAAAAAAGGCATATCATCGATGCATACACCACTTCTACCATCGTGAACAAAATAATTCAACCAAAAAAGCCAATAGATCTTGAAGAGGGGGAGCGCCTCTTCCATTCACAAATTTTGTTGAATGGGACCCTGTTGCATTTCATTGTTGATAGTGGATGCCAGAAGAACCTCATCTCAATTGAGGTCATCAAACAGTTGGGGTTGTCGACAACACCACACCTGCAACCTTACAACATCAGGTGGCTTCGCCAAGCATAAGATATCTATGCCATCCAACAATGTTGCATGTCCTATGGAATCCATCCCTTCAAGGATGAGGTAGTGTGTGATGTTTCCCATCTTGATGTTCGTGATGTTTTTTTGGGCCAACCATAAATGTGGAAACATGATGTTGTTTATGAGTCTGGACCTCGTAGTGTCATTATTACTCTGGGGGGTCATCTCTACAAGATACCAGAGGTAGTTCCGACTATTATTCCACCAAAACAATGCTACAAGGTAGTCTCTCATACTATTAAATTCATCCCCTTCACAATATATTCAAAGGATGAATAAAAGGCCACAGCAACCACTAGAGCCTCATCATGTTCTATCCAACAGAAGAAGATTGCAGAAGGGAAATAAGATATTTCTTCTTCACCTACGATGGTTCCTACACAATGCTTGGTCAATCCAAGATACAACAGGTTGGTTGAACATATTCAACCCCTCTAGAAATAGCTTCATGATAGCCTTCCACAGACCAAGCAACGCAAATTCTCGAGCAAGGAAAGCAGTTCACCAAGATTCAGATTTAACAAATGCTTTCCACTCTTTCTCGAGAACTCAACACAATGGAGACCATTGCTTCCTAAGGGGGGAGTACTGATCCATGTGGATATTGGTGGCCACCCACCTGTTCCAAATTCCACTTGGCTCATCTTGAGAGTTTTCAGTTCATCATGTTTCTTTGTAATGGTGACATCTCTTTGTAATTGTGGGTTCAGTAATTTCGGGGTTGTCTTGAATCCCTACATAGCATCTAGGTGTATATTGATGGTTGTCTACCTATTATAACTGGCTTTTTCTAGTAGTTTTCATGTCAGTACATCTTTATGTACTTCTGGGGCCATTTTGAGGCCCTAAAATTATTTTTTGGGATTTCCACAATCAAACTATCAACAAAGTTAAAGTTTGACGACATAATGTGTAGTTCTAGAAAAGACCTTTCTAACATGATATCACACACCTAAAACATAGATTGTATGCAAAAGTTATGACCCCAGGAAGTTGATGTACTAACTTATCCCAACGGGGCCTACATGACTTTTGGTGCTTTATCTCCTAGGGTTAGGTTTTTTGATGTCTAGGATTTTGGGATTCATGTTTATTGTAAAAAAGGCCTTTAGAGCCTCATTGTACTCATCTTCTTGCAAATGAGCCTATCCATCACATCTCTTCTTAGAGATAATCTGCCACCATTCTAGTGAGTTCATTCACTCTATATTTTTACAGTCTTTGTACATTTCTTTCATTAATAGAAAAAATATATTGTTGTATTTCTCTGTTTCTAGAAATATTTGTGTGTATTTCATCGTAATAACTTTGCTTTCATTTCATTCCGAAAATAATACAAATGATCTAGAGACTTGACATCTTCATCTTCTCAAGTTTTTAGGGATTTACCCTCATGTACATGCCCTATTATAATTCTATCCCACGTACATATGCGCCCTTCTCCTCTGTAGCCCACGTACACCTCAAAAATTAGGGTTTTTTCAATATTTTATGTAATTCCAAAACTTTCTTCATCAACCCATCATGCTACCTTAGACTTGCACAACTTCAAATGTATCAATGAGTACTTGCAAAAAACCTTACACAATAATATATATTCAATTTGCTCAATAGGTTCTATTAGGAGATCTTTTCTCTCTTATTTATACTTCCATGTAGCTTCTTCAAGGGGTTACCTTCTAACCACCTTAACTCAATTTCCTTCTTTTAGGGCTAACCCACTTCTAACCCACTTTGCTACAAATAGTAAATTCTCCACTTTTAGTTGCAACTAATTTATTTTTAATTATTTTTTTATTGCAACAAATTAACCCATGATTAACTCCTAGTTTCACTCACTTGACTAGTCAACTTCATCTAGGAGCTTCTAGAATAATTTTGACTTCTTTGACCTTCTAGATAACTCATGGGGGTTCTCTAACTTCACAAGGCCATAACTCTCTAACCATGGGGAGTTATGTGATGTTCCACATATCATCGGAAATGACATGACATGTATTATCCATCTAGAATAGTTTCACCTGAAAATATACTATCCTTCATACCATTATACATCAAACAAACTTGGGTTACTTACCCATACCTCTAGAGCTACCAGAATGTTCTACTGGACATAATTAAAGATTGACGACAATATTTAATGGTTGACATCAATCTACAAAATCAATATCTAAGGTTTGACATCAATGACAACCAACTATCCAACTGTCCATCAATCTAGACCAAATGTTTTAGAATCTTCCCCTTTGGCATTGATGGAAACACTTAGTCATGACAACACTCATGCTGATACTCCTCATCAATGTTTCTATATCTCCCCCTTTGATATCAATGGAAAAGGGTATATCTCCTTCATGTTGCTCCTCCTATCTGTACTATCCTTTGGGGCTGCACCCCCTGTCTTCATGCCTCTGATTACTTTCTCTCTCCCTTTGACAAGGATTAACTCCCCCTATCAATATGATATCATACCTTCTCTAACCAATCATGGTAAAGAAAATAACTCCCCCTATATTCTCTGCAAGATGTCATGTAATCACTATGAAAAATATGCTATCACTGCAATATGCTTATGTTGCGTATGTTGTTGCTCTACCAGAACATTGATCAATTGATCAACAATAATGCATCAAGAATACCATGATCTGTTATTCCTATGACAATCCTTGGACCTATCCATGCATCAACCTTTACCTAAACCTATTGGAATTATTGTCCATTGGTGCTTCCTTGAGTAATCAACTGACATATATAAAAAGCATTCAAGATTAAGCATTCAAAATTTAAGAATTCAAATAATCATCCAACATTCTTTGAACTAATCTCTAAATCAATCTATGAACCACTCTCTAAACCAATATATGAATCCATATCTTTCCATACTGTCCAAAAATTTTCTACTCAACTTTACATAATGCTAACCCATCTATCTCAACTAATACATAGACTCCCCTTGTCTAATATTTATATTACATGGGAGTCTCCAAGCCAAATTTCATAGAACAATACATGCTTTGATGAAGTGTAATATTCTTCTTCATCTGTTAATACATATTCCTTTTCATCCTCTTCCTGAATTATGTCATCATCCTAAGCTTTAACATCTTCATCTACTTGAATTCTAACACTTTCCTCTTTTCCTGTAATTTCATCATGATCTTGTGCTCCTGCAAATCCTGAAAATATGATTCCTTGGACATGTTCTTCATTTACCTACTCCTCTTGTTTTTCACTTCTTCTCCAAACTTTCTTGTGTCTCTCATAAATATTTTCTTTCATGGGAGGCCTTATCATGCTTCTATAATTTCGAGCTATGTGTCCATAGTTGTGGCATTTGTAACATTCAATATTTTGTGGTACCACATAAGCATTTATTGCCTGATTATTTCTTTCATAAGCCCTGCAATTTGCAACTGTATGTCCAAAATTAGTACAATAAAAACAATGACCATAAAATAAATTTACAAACCTGAGAGTAAATGATTTTCCTTGTGGTGTATTCCTTCTGTAATTCTACATTGGCTTATAAATATCTTCTCTTTTGTTTTTTCTTTTATAATGATTGAAGCTTCCTTGTTGCTTGAATGTAGAGGGTCTTCTATATTCATTTCTTTCCTATTCCTGCTGACCATGATTCCTTCCTTTGAGAAATTTTGCATAACTCTTTTGTTATGTTTCTTTCATCATGGAGCTTGAACCTTTCTCAATTTTCATTTGGTTGTATCCTAGTCCATACCTATCATAGTATTTTGCATAACTCTTTTGTTATGTTTCTTTCATCATGGAGCTTGAACCTTTCTCAATTTTCATTTGGTTGTATCCTAGTCCATACCTATCATAGTATGGCCTTTTATTGTTGATGAGATTATCCAATGTCTTGGTGTTATCTTTCTGCATGTCCTTTTGAATATATTTTCTTAGAGTGATTTCTTATACTTCCAATCTTTCAATCATATTCTCCTTCTCTTCTGGTTGACTCCGAGTATTTATTAAATCCTTTTGTCCTCTTCTACCTAGACTTTCAACTTTGTAATTACCTGGTTGACTTCCTCTGAGTTGGGATTCCGAGTTCCGTTTAGTTATTTCTTGAGTAAATTGTTTTTTTTTCTTTCTTTCCTTAGTTATTCTAAGGCACTAATTAATTTTTCTCTGAGATCGACTTTTTCTTCTTCTTCTAAATTATCGGATTTTCTTGTTTTACTTTACTTACCCATAAATAGTACCTTTTTTGAATCACTATTGGTTTCATCATCTTCACTAGATGAGGAACTGCATTTTCTTGAGTATAGATTTTTCTTGAAGGCTTTCTTTTTGTTTTTCCAATTTCCCTTTTGATATCTCTTTTCTTTCTTGGGCTCTTCCTCTTCATAACTATTTGAATTTCTGGCATAAGGACACTTATTTGCAAAATGATCAATTTTACCACAATTAAAACATTTCAATGGAAGCTTACCTTTATATTTACCTGTTCCCTTTTGCAACTTTCTTACGAAGTTTTCCATTTCTTCATCTTCTTTTGAATCATCACTGCAACTACATTCTAACTTTGGATTTTTATTTCTCTTTTTATTTGTCTACTTGGATGCTTTTAATGTTGCTTCCCTTGTAACTATATTTTCTTGTTCTATTCTCATTTCATTGGCTATGAATATTCCATGTAGATCATCCATGCTTATCAAATCCATATATGTTATTTCTTCTAGTGCTGAGATATTATGATCAAATCTCATTGGAAGAGATCTCAATATTTTTTGAACAATTATAGATTCATCAACTTCTTCTCCCAGTCCTTTAATTTCATTCATTGTTTCATCAACTTGTAAAACGTAAGCTGCAATATTTTCATTTTACTTCATCTTCAGCTATTCAAATTATCCTCTATAAGTTTGAAGCTTGGTTTCCTTGAATGCGGCGTCTCCTTCATAAACATTCTGAAGTTTGTCCCATATTTCCTTTAGAGAGTCACAATGCATAACTTCAACATATACTGAATCAACCAAACCATTCAGGATGAAATTTTTGGCTTTCAAATTATTTTCTTCAAGTTGCTTTCCATTTTTATTCGTTGGAGGAACGGTTGGTGCTTTGTATCCATCTACCACTAATCGCTAAACATCAAATCCATGTTCTTATGCATATATTCTCATACTTATTCTTGAGAATGCATAGCTTTATCCATCAAATTGTGGTATTCCATTTTTATACATACCATTTCTCTCCATGATCTACCTTCCAATGGTTAAATTGTTTCCTGAAGGAACCTTTCTTTGAAACCAATTGTTGGATTACTGAGAGGGAGGGGTGAATCAGTAATGAGAAATTATACCATTTATTAATCCTTTAAACCACAATGTATATTCCTTTAACTTATTCAACCATGTTCATCTATTTATCATCAATATATTACTGTATCATAAACATTAACATCCATCAATGCATAATAAACAATAAAATACACATCCACATAATGAACAATACACCAATATTTACGTGGAAACCTAATGCGAGACAAAACCATATAATGCTTTTATTTTATTTCAATTACATTCAAGGAAGCACCAACTTCGAATTCTCCATCTCCAACTGAAAGGAGGCTCTGACCCCCTTTATTTTTAGGCTACAACCTGAGGGAAGGTCCAAATCCCCAATTTTCTGGCTACAACCAGAAGAAGGATACAACCCCCTATGTTCTCTGGATATAGTAGAAAGGTGGCTACAAGCACCTATCCTTTCCCCATCCCGTTTCCCTGAAATATAAATGTCAAATGAAGAAACCACTACCACAATGTCATCATGAGATATACCACTGCAAACTTGTACCAACTTGTACCACTAACCTATATATGACCTATACCATTTCCCTTTAAGCACCATTTACCTGTACTCAGTATGTACTAATAAAAAATGAATAGATATGCGACCTATCTATTCTGTAGAGCATGTATGTATGTGCCCTATCTATACCGTAGCTCGCGTATGTATGTGGCCTATCTATACTGCAACCTATGTATGCCTTTTGAAAACTAGAGTTTTCTCTCTCTTGAAAAACTCTAACCCTCTGTAGTCTTTGTCACATCAAGCTACAACATGTCACTGTATCGAGACTATAATTGTGCCCTATTCATACATCCTCATACATATCCTTTAACCAAATACATCTATATCTCTCTAGTCATGTGCCATACAAGTGTGAAAAATCATAAACAATTATAATAACTCTCACATGAATTAGACATAAAACTTTTTCTAATATACAACCTCTCAATACATCAACCACTTCATGACTACAAGCTCACAACCATGTACCATAAAAAACCTTAACTATATGCCAAGAAATACAAGTTGTGCCTCAACACTAACAAGATGTATCAATGATAAATATTGATTATACGAAAATTGTATTTATTTAGATATGAATTATATAGAAAGTCACACGCATACACTAATCTCTGTAAGGAAATTCCTCAAACCCCCATAATCATTTCTCATGTAGAAAACAAGATCCAAGTACTCAAAGAAATAAGACATAAATTTTGAACCAGTAGATAGATCTGATGTGCCTCAACACTAACAAGATGTATCAATGATAAATATTGATTATACGAAAATTGTATTTATTTAGATATGAATTATATAGAAAGTCACACGCATACACTAATCTCTGTAAGGAAATTCCTCAAACCCCCATAATCATTTCTCATGTAGAAAACAAGATCCAAGTACTCAAAGAAATAAGACATAAATTTTGAACCAGTAGATAGATCTGATGTACCTAATCATTGTGCCTCCTCTCCCCCTTCAACTAACATTTTCTTCCTCACAGGTCTCTCACGCATCTCCCAACTGACCTTAGACCCCCTAATTCCCCTTACTCCCCCCCCATTCCTGAACCGTTTCTCCCCCACTCCTTCCACCCTCCCCTTTCCCCTGTCCCATATCCGTTTTCCCTCGGTCGAGGAGTACCCTCCCAAATACTTATTTTTCTCCACGAAATCCCTCCGCAAAGATGCTTAGAATGACAATCAAGGAGGTTTAGGTTCCCTAGAAGATTGGGACCCAAAGCCCTGTCATACAGGGACTAAATCCTTCCTTTCATACGCACAGAAGAAAGATCATAACGAAGTCAAATTAGGGAAACAAAAATCAATTCTTGGGGATCTTAGAGCAACAACTCATGAAGCTATGCACAAATGAATATCCTTTCTCTAAACTATAGAGGGTTGGCAAACCCCTCCAAAAAATTGGCCATCGCCCAAATTTTCTCTCTCCACAAGATTGACATTATTTTTCTTCAAGAAACTATGCTCCAAGGATAGGTTGTGACTAGGCTTATCTCTTCTTCCCTTCCCAGATGGGAATTTCTATCAATCAATAGCACAGGAAAATCAAGGGGTCTTCTTATGGGCTAGTTCTCAAAGGATATAAGGGTGTTGAATTCTTGGGGGATCCCTCGGTTCTTTTCATCTCTACTAGGACGATTAATCTCCCCTCCCCCTACCTTTGTATCAATTTCTATGGCCTCTATGCTGATAGGGAACCTTTCTAGAATAAATTTCTCAGCTCCCCCCTATTCCATTTAGATCAAATCATCATAGGAGGAGACCTAAATTTATCCTTCACTCTAGCAAAATCTTGGGTCCATGTGCTATCTCAAATCACCTAGCCTCTTTTTTTTATCAAGCACTGGAAGGATCCAAGTTTATGGATATCCTCCACTAGAAATACACTCCAACTTAGAGGAATACGAGAATAAGGGATGCTATAATTGCAAAAACACTAGACATATTCTTAATATATAATTATATCTACTTCGTTAACCTTCGATATCTCCAATGGATAGAATCAAGAGGCATTTATAACTGCAATCTCATCCTATGGATCTCTTACCCGATTGAGAACAAACCCCAATCCCCTTTAAGTTCAACCCTACTTGGCTTGAAGACCCTTAATATGTCTCGATGGTTTAGGATTGTTAGTCCCCCTTCAATCCTGACCTCCCAAAATCCCCCCCTATTTAATTCCATTCATACCTCAAGAAAATAAAAATTGCTTCTATTAAATGGGCCAAAGACAAAAAGGAACAAGAGGAAAAAGACCCCATCAGAATTGAAAGCTAGATGGAAAAATGGAGAATCAAAGAAGTGGAAACCTCTTTATTCGAAGAAAAAAATGACCTTATAAAATCCCTACAAAAGGAAAAAAATCAAATCCTCCTAAATAGAGAAAAGGCAAAGAGATTAAAAAGCAAGGCTTTCTGGCTATAGGATATGAAAACTCAAAGTTTTTCAACCATTGTGCAGATGGGAGGAAGATTAGAAACACAATTTGGAACATAATAAGGGAAGACGAATATGAGGCCACATCCTTCAAAGACATTGCTTCTGAAGGAGTATCCTATTTCAAAACACTCTTCAAAGAAGAGCGAAGAGTGACAATCAAGTCCATTCTCCAATCTATTCAGTTCTTTCCCATATTGAAAAATGAAGAAGATAATGAAAAATTTATGGAAGAAATTAGAAAGGAAGAACTCCTCTAAGTAATCTACTCATTTCAAAAATATAAGATCCCCAGACTAGATGGTTTCCCTCTATACTTTTACAAAGTATGTTTCAAAATTATGGGCGAGGACCTCCTCCTGGTTTTGGAATACTCCAGATCTACAAGACAAATTTTTTCCCCTTTCCACTCCACCTTCCTTTCCCTTATCCCCAAACCATAAAACCCCCTCTCCTTTGATATTTTTCTCCCCATCTCCCCCTGCAATGCGATCTACAAGATCATCACCAAGATCATTGCATCCAGTCTATTTAAGAAACACTTGAAGGGAACATTTCACAAGAACAATTTGGATTTCTAAAAGGCAGGAAAATCCATCAAGCAACTGAATTGTCACAAGATGGTTTACACACCATTCAAGCTACAAAGCTAAAGGAAGTGTTTTACAAGGTGGAACTTTCAAAATCCTTTGACAGGGTCAGTTGGTTGTACATTAGGATCCTCCTCATACATTTGGGTTTCAACTACAAGTTTGTCTCTTGGATATTAAATTTCCTCAGCTCCTCCTCTTTTTACCTGCTCATCAATGAATCAACATCCCCCTTATTTAAATCCAAAAGAGGGATAATATAAGGATGTCCCATTTCTCCCCTTCTCTTCCTTCTTCTCATTGAATCTCTTAGAAAATTAGTATCAAAATCCAGTGCACAAGGATTATTCAAATGCATCACAATCAATAACTAGGTATCTCTCTCGCACCTTATTTTTGTTGATGACATCCTAATCTTATGCAATGGAAATCAATCATCAGTGGATAGTATCATATAAACGTTAGATATTTTATACAAATATGTGGTGATAAAAATCAACCCATAAAAATAAATGCTCATCTCGTGCAGTCAAAATCATTAGGAAAAATCTACTCTAAATACACTCTGAGGGATATTAGTAAGCCAATGAATGAAGGATTAAAATATATGGGATTTCTCCTCAAGAAAAAAAACTATCTCTTCAAATATTGGAATT
This sequence comes from Picea abies, assembly GCA_900067695.1. Lineage (NCBI taxonomy): Eukaryota > Viridiplantae > Streptophyta > Pinopsida > Pinales > Pinaceae > Picea > Picea abies. The sequence continues at coordinate 4,637 of CBVK0101717694.1, read as the reverse complement.
GGATAATTTCCAAAGTTGAAACGAGGATCAAAATATGGTACCACAAATGGTTGTCCAAGGCTGGCAGATTGGTATCGATCAAGTCAATCATAGAAGAAATTTTGGTTTACTAGACCTCTCTAGCATGGGTACCAAAATGAATCCTTCACAAACTAAAGAAGCTATATTTAATATATCTATGGGATGGGAAGGAGGACTCCAATAGTTTATTTCTTACTTCACGGGAAATTTTGGCTCTCTCAAAAGTATGAGGGGGAAGGGAAATAAAAATATTCACATATTATCAAAAGCTCTAGTAGCTAAGAATGGATGGAATCTGATTGAAAATAATGGATTCTGGTTTGAAATATTCAAGGGGAAATACTTCCCCAATGATTCCCTCATGAAATGAATCAAAAGACTCCAAAAATCACCAGTCAATGGATCCATTTTCTAGAAGGAAAACATACAATCCTTCCCTCTGATAAAATAATGGCTCATATGGAAAATTGGAAATGGAGAAAAATTCATGATTGGAAAAGATCCAAGGATTGAATGTTCAAATAGGCATTTCCTTAAAAGAAAAACTCTACATAACGTACAAAAAAATGGCTTCTTCTTCCTAAATCAAATCCATAAGGAGAGTAGGGTCAAAATAGATGGTTTTCCTGGAGAGAAGTAAGGCTATCAGAACACCAAGCTTTGATATGGGATAGATGCATGTGACACACCCAGAGCAAAAAATACCCCAATTTTTTTTTTTCTCTTAAATATGATTTTCTCCATGCTCTACTCGAAAACATACCTAGTACTCGGGTATCTCTAAATTATCCCTCTTGGGCTATTTTTCATTTTTGATATCAATTAATTAAATGAAGAAGAAAAAAATATACACACAGATTCATCAAGATTCTTGTTAACTATAAAACTAAAATATTAACATGTCATGCATGGCAATAACCAACAATAAGATCATTATAAACACATCATATCTAAGAGTTAATAATATTACACAATGAAAATCAATACACAACAAAGAAAACCATGACAAAGAGAGCACTTATATTTATTAAAACCAATCACCAACTGGCGGCAGACCAAGGATGTTCCACCCAACCATATATGTCATTGTTCCAAGTCTCAACAACAGGTCACCCCTAAGCCAAGGATATAAATCCGCAAGGATGGTTCTAGGGTGTCACTCATCTTCCCAAACCAGTCCTCACTTAGTCTCTCACATGTTTTTCAACACACAACAATCCGAATTACACCATATCTCTTCTTCCAAGCATGCACAACCCAAGAGAATGGACCCCCTTCTATTCCATGCAGTCCCTAAGGCTATCCAACTAATGCATCTAGTCAATAATATCCATGTAGGGACTCTCAAGATTCACAATTTTGAACAAAACTTTAACACTTGTCAATGCACCTTAGGCATGCAAACATTAATTCATGCCTGGAATACACCATCAATTACTACAACCAACAAACAATGGCTTCATCCTCAACAATTCATCCCCATGTCCCAATCCAGGAACAAGAATGAATGAGGAATGATAATTGAGAAACAATGAATGAAAGTGTGAAAGAGTGAATGGATAAGAACCCCCAAATAACCCACAATATGGGTTTATATATTTACATGAGAATACAAGAACCACATATCCTTCCTCCAAGAAGCTCATGTAACCACCTCTCTCTATTAAAAAAAGTATGGGTTAATAAAAATATAATAAAATGACTTATCCCTTTAATCCCTCTCTCTCATGGAATCACAGCCCCTGTAACTCTTGTCCTTGTCCTTATAGTAGCCAACAATGTATTTTGTTATTAATGATGATCAAAGAATTACATTTCCTAGGCACTCAGGCCTCTTTTAATTGGTTGGGTGTTGTATCCTTTCATCAAATAAACCAAGATACATTATTTAATATGGAGATTCAAAACCGGGGTATCAGATTCCCCTCCCCCTTATTTTGGTATTGTCCTTAGTGCATCAAAACATAAAATCAAAATTTCAAAATTATTCAAAACGTTGTGGGTACTCTTCCCTCGTGGCATCTTCATGATCCAAAGTAGCATCTTCAGGACCATAGCAAGTCCATTGTACTTTTAGCAATTCTATAGCTTGATTTTGTAGTACTTTGAATTTTCTGTCCAATATGCACATAGACTGAACCTGGAAGTCTCTATTTGATTCTACCTTAATAAAATGCCAATCAATAACATGATTATGATCATGTACATATGTTTTAAGCAAATAGACATGAAATACATTATGCACGTTTAAGGAAGAAGACAATGCAAGCATGTATGCAACTGGCCCTATTCTGTGCAATATTTCAAATGGACCACAAAATCTGTCTGCTAGCTTTGTACATCTTCCCAAATTCAATGAGATCATCTTGGGCTTCACTTTCAAAAGTACATGCTCTCCCACTTTAAACTCTCTTGTTGTCCTATTTTTATCTGCATAAATTTTCGGTCTATCTTGTGTTGCCTTCAAATTATTCTTAATTCTAACCATGGTTTTCCATATCCCTGAATGATTATGGCCCAAGTACCACTCTATCAGTTGGGTTATCCCAACTCATTGGAGTATTGCATTTCCTACCATACAAAGGTTCAAATGGGATCATTTTCAATGAAGCTTGATACCCATTATTATAGGAAAATTCAACTAAATGCAAGTAATCTTACCACTTAGATGGCTTATCCATCACATACATTCTTAATATGTCCTCAATTACTTGGTTGACTCTCTCTGTTTTCTCATATGAATGTGGATGGTATGTTGTGATAAAGTTATTATTTGTGCCAAATCCCTTGAATAATCCCCTCCAAAAGTTTGAAGTGGACTCTGTATCTCTATCTGATAAAATTTCTTTAGGTATTCCATGCAACCTAGCAATCTCCCTCATGTAAATTTCTGCAACATTAGTTGTTGTATGTCTCATTTTTACATGGACAAAATGAGCATCCTTTGTCAATTTATCAACCACTACCATTATTTAATCATGTTCCCTTGTTGTCTTGAGAAATTTAGTCATAACATCAATGGTTACCACTTCCCATTTCTTCTCTGGAATTGGTAATGTTTTTAACAAACCCACTGGGTGTCTATGCTCAAGCTTCACTCTCTGACATTCCATACATATGGTGATGTAATCAACATCTTTCTTCATTCCTGGAAAAATAATTGGCTTCTTACTACTGCAATTTTTTTCTGGTAAGTGGGATGTCTGACATACAAAACATTATGCATTTCTCTTAATACCAAATTCCTAAGTTCTTTGGAACTAGGAACATAAATTGTATTTTTATGCATAAGTAATCCATCTTACCTCATCTCATATTCTTTAATTTTTTGTTGTACATTCTCCTACTGTAAGATTTGTTTTACCTGTAGGTAATGTTGATCTATGACGACAACATCTAAATTTTTTCTCTTCAAATTTGATTGATGCATACTAATGGTTTTAACATGCATGAGATGTATTCTTCTACTAAGAGCATCAACAACTTTATTTTCTTTTCCTTTGATATGCTTAATGTAAAAATAGTATTCACTTAAAAATTTCATCCATCTTGTTTGCCTGGCATTTAAAGTTGGTTGTTCAAAAAGATATTTCATACCACTATGATATGATCTTAATTCAAATCTCTTTCCCATGAGATAATTCCTCCACATCTTCAATGCATGAACAATGGAAGCAAGTTCCAAGTCATATGTGGCAAAGTTCCTCTCATGTTCTTTAAGATTTTTGGACTAATAATGAATTATATCTCCATTTTGAGTGAGAACTCCACCAAGTCCTTCCTGACATGCATCTATACATACCACAAAATTTTCATTTGGGTCGACAATATTTAAAATAGGTGAACTAGTAAGTAATTCTTTCAACAAATTAAAGTTATGTTCACACTCATCTATCCATTCAAATTTAATTCTATTATTTTGCAAAGAAGTGATGAGATTAGAAATCTCAGAGAACCACGCTATAAATAGTTTCTAATAACCGACTAATCCCATAAAATATCTTACTTATGAAACATTCTTGGGTGTTGGCCATCCTCTAATGGATTCAATTTTCTCTAGATCCACTGCTATACCTTGTTCTGAAATAATGCGTCCCAAGTAATAGATTTGTTCTTGGTAAAAATAACACTTACTAAGATTTCCATACAATGAATGTTCCCTCAGTACTTGCAACACCAACCTCAAGTGATGTTCATTCTCTTATTCTGACTTAGAATAGATAAGTATGTCATCCAAGAATATAATAACAAACTTCTCAAGATAATTTCTAAATATTCCATTCATTAAGCACATAAAGACAATTGGTGCATTGGTCAGCCCAAATGACACCACTATAGATTCATAATTCCCATACATGGTTCTAAGGGTTGTCTTATTGATCTCTTCTTCCTTGATTCTTACCTGGTGGTATCATGATCTCAAGTCTATTATTGAAAATATATTTTCCCCTCTTAGCTGATCAAAGAGGTCATGAATTTTGGGTAGAGGGTGTTGGAGTACTGAGAGGGGGGGTGAATCAATACTCCCCCTTTTCAACAATTAGCAGTTACTTTTTATATTTGATTGATTATCACAATGAATCAACAATGAATTGTATGCAAAATCAATTATATAA